>APFE030546881.1:0-10811 GCA_000404065.3 Pinus taeda
GTAAATGGGGGGGATGATCCAGAGGGGGTTTATGAATATAAATGCCTGAATATCTTCCCGGAGCAGCCCCCCCCCCTACCGACGAATCTGGAAGAGGGGCCGGCCCCGTAGTTGCCGTCTCTCTCTCGGGAAGATATATGAGCGGCTCCAAGGACCCAAAGGTGTCCGAGGATATCTCCAAACCAGATACGGGGGGTTGGCGTAGAGCCAACCAAAAGCCCACACCGTTTCCAAGGATCTGAAAGATAACCCAGGTGATGAATAACTTCAATAATCAATCCAATATGCTATCGGTCATTTCGGTGTGAGTCGAAGGGCCCCTACTTCTTCATAGGCGTCACTCGCTATTCATATGGTGAGGGTTCAAGCGTAGTAGCCAAGTAGTAACACGCCGGTGACCGATTCGCCGTAGGAATACCTTTGGGCGGCGTGTTTCACTAACCAAGGCACTTTGACTTTCCCCTCGACCCGTATCCGTTAGTCATTCTTGAGATATTGAATGACGCTCATTATATATGTCATTACGCTATCGAAGAATTGATCAAAGAATCGATCGAATTGACTTGATTTCTTCCGGTCATGACTCGAGATATGTTTCATACCAGATTCGATGTGATTCATTAGTCATTCTTGAGAGATTGAATGATGCTCGTTATATATGTCATTACGTTCTCTCGAAGAATTGATCAAAGAAATTAGATAGGTAATTCCGTAATGGAATCTATATGTCATTAACGTAATCAAATCCAGATCATTATATATGTCAATTATGCATTCATTCATTATATATGTCATTACGGTTAGTAGCAGAAATGCATAATGGGCATATGTCATTATGCATGAATGAATGAATATGTAATGACGTAATTCCTTATATATGTCATCGCTTTCTTATCAGCATATATGGGCATATGTCATAATGACATATATAATATGCGAATTTCCCTCATTCATCCAGCGATGGCGTAATGACATATCTCATTATACGCTGAATTACCGCTCCTACGATGCGCAAGCAGGCTCGACCAACCGGGAGAGGAATAGCAGTTGAAGAACAGTGTTAGCAGTCGGAATCAGGTTTTTCTTTTAGATGTTTTCGCGCATTCAGCCAGAAACTATACCGAGTGCTTGAGTGAGGTGGGCGGGTCACCGATACTGATCTGATTCTTTGATCACTTCTCCTGCTTGCTGGACGGGAAGGAGCCGACTAAGGAATGGGGACCGAAGCCCAGTCGTGTTAGTGAATTCACCCATACTTATTTGATTCTTACAATGATGCTGCTTGCTGGCCGGGAAGGAGCAAACTCATTGGACCGAAGAAGTCCAGTCGTATGAAGGATGTCACCAATGAAATGAACCACCCTTACCCTCCCCTATCCCTCGTCCGTAAGACAGAGACGTCTGGGGTCGAACCAGATCTCATTAGCATTGCTAAGGAGAAAGCCAATATCGTCCCTCGTTTGTCAGGTTTTTAGGTGCTTTTGTCAGGTTTTGAAGGTAGAGGTACGTTAGTGACTCGACCATGAACCGTCGGATCACTACATATCGTGACCGTCGGATTGTAAGTTACAAAATGTACAACAGTAAAGAAACACACTTTACCTAACTCTATACCTAACTCTATACTAGACCAAGTTGAACTTAACTATTTCCTATGTGTCGGAATATCCTAACAATTATGATATACTTCACCAAGTACTGAGCTCATACAACCCTCAAAGAACTCCCCAAGTTGAGGAAAAACTAGCCATGATTCCCTCTTGGGGCAATGCTTAGGACAAGAGATTTTACAAACAAAATCCAAGTGGATACCCACCAAACTTTGAGGTCAAGTAGTCAAAAACATAGGCTTGATGTTTAGGCTCTTTGAATCCCACAAAACCTCCTCCTATGCAATTTGATCTACGCCGTAGATAGTCCTTCAGAGGACTGAAATTTAGAGAGGAAAATTTATGGAGAAAAAGTGAGTTTGACCACCAAGGACTTGGATTAGTGCCTTGTTCTTTGAGCATATGGAGTCATAGGAAGCTTAAGATGAGCTAAAATTGATGCTCTAGGTACCAAGTTTAAGCATTTACCCACTTCAACAGACAATGGATTTTATGGAGAGTAAAAGGATTCCTCGGCTAGGAACAATCATTACATGCCATACGATGAATATTATATGAAATACTCAACTAGAAAACCTTTCCAAGAATTAACTTTCAATAATTAGGGCACAGTTAGCACATTCTAAAAGTAGAAATTCCATACATTAAACAAATTCTAGAGAAAAAACCCATCAACATAAAGCACTTACAAGATGACAGGCAATATATCCATCCATCATCCAAAAAATAGCTCCGAAGGCAAAATCGAACTAGCTCCAAATATCGAAATGCAACCAAATGATTCCCCAATAGCCCAAGAAACAAGTGCAAGTTCTTCTCAAGAGATCGAATTCCAAGTGTGATGATGATGAGAGACTCAAAAGAGATCTCATCTATTTATACATGTCCAATAAAGTCTAATATTAGCCTAAAGTCCCTTTTAGTTGTCAAATGGAGGGAAAAAACTAAGTGTGGTTACAAGCTAACCACATAGCCAATGTAAAATTATAAAGATAAACCCACAAGAGGTCTGAAAAGTGGGCCTCCTGGAGGCATGCGTTGAGCTCTCTTTGTGCCAATGTAAGTCAAGAGGGCTCAAAAAATCATCTATTAGTGGTTGGCCCCTAGATATCCATGCAATCATCAAGTGTACCCCATTTTTGTGTTTGGGGCACAAACTGGATCTCATGGGTCTCCTAGTGATAGAATAGCCTGTATTTGTTTCAATGTTGAGGGCGCAAAGGATGTTACTAGCCCTCCCATGTCTCAATAGTAAGACAAACCTCATCTGTGCCTCATATTAACTACCATAACCCATGTATACCGGTAAGTCAGCTAGGGGCACATTGGTCCAAGTGCATCACCTCATGAATAATGTGAGGAAATGTGCAAACGACTGGTGGTGTTGAAGGTGCCCATGGAGTGAAATGATGCTTTCCAAGTGATAAGAGTCCCATGGCTCTCAACGCTTCACCTGTAGGGTGTCATAAGCTCCTCTACTAGACTTGGGCCCCAATTAAGTTTCCTAGCTCACGATGAAACCACCTACCAATCACACATAATGTCCAGTGTTGCATATTCACTATTAGTTACAATTAATCATTTGTGCATCTAAGTGAGCCAAGCTTGTTAGTCAAGGGCACATTGAGACTTCATATGGGGCTTCTCTTCCAAATTTTTGCATTTCACCTCGAAATAGTGTTATCTCCCAAGGTAGGAGTGGTTACTAAACGATCCTATTAGGTGTTCCCAACCCCTAAGGGAAAGATAGGTTCCTGGCACATCCTTCAATTAATAGGTGGCATGTTAATGATGGTGAATGGAAAGGGACAAACGAATCACAAGGCCAAATGCCATAGGTACAAAGATAGAAATGATGAGGGATGTACACCATTAGGGGAATTTTGAGGTCTAAAATGGGCCTCCTAAGGAAATTTTAAAACAATAATGGAAATAATAAAATAAGATTAGATTACATCGTCAAATTTTAGAGGGAAAAAAGGAAAAACTATTTTTGCAACTCGTATTTTCAACTGATCTCCCTATGGGTTTACTGAAATTTCGAGCGTGAACACTCGATGGATGCAGAATTTGATTCCTCGTCCAAGAAGAACCCATGTTGCCTACTTTCAGTGGACCATACTACACAAAAAATGAGAAATACATGAAAAACATGATTACAGGTATTTCTCATTTTTCGTGTAGCAAGGATCAATCGAAAGTATGCAACATGGGTACTCCTTGGATGAGGAATCAAATTTTTCATCCAATGAGTACTCCCACTTGAAATTTAAGTAAAACCTTAGGGGGATAAGTTGAAAATACAAGTTGAAAAAGTAGTTTTATTATTTTATTATTTCTTAATCTTTTTACCCTTTTACCCCAAAAATGGTGAAACATCCCCCATGGTCGACATCATCATCTTGAATCCTATTAGTTCTTCTAAAGTTTATTTTGGTTGTACATTTTTATTAGGACGCCCATTATAGACCTCAAAAGTTCTCTAATAATATTGGGTATATAGATGTAGGTGGGAGCACTTGTGGATACATAAGTTACCCTGACCTCTGTTTTTCCACCCCTCTTTATTTTCTTTTTTCCTTTTCTTAGTTTTTCTTTGTATTACTACTTGGGGATCCAAGAAATGAGAGTGTGTTGTGAATGATGTATGGCATTTATTTCCTCATTAAGGTGAGGAAGTTCATCGCCCACTAGGGTTGTTGAAGAATCTAGGGCTAATGTAGTTAACGATATTCTTCGTAACATGATAACTATTTGTGAGGTATTTGATATTTAGCTTATTAGCACAATCCTTTCTTGATATCATTAGTGTGTGTATTTCTTACTTCATCAAATAGCTATCAAAATAAAGAGACAAGAACACAAGATGTTGGCTTTCTGCCAGGGCCAAAACCTATCCCTCTTGGAGAAGAAAACCCACACAAAATTCTTCTTATAGAGATTCCAAGTGATGAATACCAAGACCATAACCCTTGAACTATTATGCCACTCCAAGACCAAGACACCAATCCTCTTCTTTGACACTATTGATATCATTATAATTGTTGCACCATCATCGAGATCTTCATATGTATAGGAGAGTTGCATGTAAATCCACCAATATCATGATAGTCTCATCATAATTGTTCCTTCATCGAGATCATAACCTTTGTGACTATGTCTTCATCAAGAGGTCATGGCTGGGATAGGATTATGACTACACCTTAATGTATGCCGAGATAATGTGTCACTATGAGATCCTTCCATCATCATTATGTTAAGACAGTGATCATCCTTTTTATCAAGACTATTGAGACCTTTACCAAGAATGTAATTGTGTTACCTTTTCACCGAGATCATCCTTATCACTTCCATCACTGCTCCTTATTATGTCGAGACTGTGAGAGTGTGTACCCCTGTAATATCCATCCAAAAACTATAGAATCCTTCTCTAATCGAAACACTGTAACATTGTCTTCATTTGAGATTCCTATCCTATTATACTTGTCCAAGTTCCTATACTTTACTTGTCTGAGATTTCAGAGAGGTGTACGAAGATGTCACTATGAAAACTACGAGGGTACATGCTCCTTTATATAGGTGTTTGTTCCTGTATTTGAGCCGACATGTCAATTGAACTGATGTGTCACTTTTTATGAGCCGACTTAATATTAATATATATTTTGAGGACGACATAGCTGCTCTCTTCATCGTTTTGTTGGCTGATGTCTCCAGAAGGATTGTGCTTGTCTTGGAGGGTTGTTCGAGACCTTTATATAGACTTGTATAAATTACACATAGGCTCAAGAAGAGCATGACATTGACTCTTTGAACTAAATCCTTAGGTTCTCAATGGGAGCCACTAAATAAACTTCTTGCTCATGAAACCCATGCAGCAAGGAATAATAATCAATTCATTTTCTTTTTTTACAAAAATCATATTTACAATGTCATGAAGACCGAACCTAGTTACACTTTCTTCAACACTCCCTCTTAACTAGGGAGGTATTCATGATGGTACTTGGTCATTCTCAATCTGAAGAATTTCTCATAAGAAGAATCGGATTGGTAACCCATTTGTATAGCATCATAATAACCAACATTGTTTCCACAGCAAGGCCTTGATTGACAGATTTATCTCCCATTAGATCAGAGCACAATATTGGCGAGACCAATGACTATAGACACCTTCATCATTGTCTCTCAAGGTACATACCCACTCGGGTGTTCACTAAGAATGACCTTCTAGGCCTATTCTTATCTTGGGTTCCCATCCCTCAAAGAATATCAGTCCTATTGCCTACTCTTGTCTTGGATGCCCTACACATCCTCAAAGAGCATCGGATGCCATATGATTACCCAATCCTCCATTTTTTCTTCCAAAGTGAAGACAAGAATGCTGTGTCTATCTCTCCCTCTTAACTGGGGAAGATATGCCCAAATTCCCTCTAATCAGGAACTTGCCCAAGCTCCCTTTTAATCAAGAACTTGTCAGAGCTCCCTCTTAGCTAGGGACTCTTCTGTACATCAACAACTTCTTCTTCATGGGTCCTTCAGCTGCTTGATCAACTTCTATCCTTGATGTCATGAAATTTAGTTGTAGGGCAACAACCATCGATCACTTTCCTCCTTCGTTAGTCATGTCATTCTTTTCTTCATGGAAAATGGCCTTCTTCATATTTGGAACCTTCGTCATATGGGACTTCTTCCTCATCATGCTTCTTCCATCCACCACATGAATGCTAGTTGTACTTGTACTTACAATTCTTGTTCCTATAGCCCTGCATGAACTTATCTAGATATTATTCATGAAATCATAGCATTAAATCAAATGTACCTTACTAGATGGCTTATCATCATGACATCTTCATGTGGGTATCAACATCCTGCATATATGTTGACAAATCTCCCAAAGATATCATTGTCAAGGGTCTTCATCTTTTTCCATCAGAGTCTTCATATCTTTCTGGGAGATTTCCTAGTCAAGTCTTCTTGGTCTTTTGGATATTGATTGCCTTCATCAAGGTTGCATATCTCACGACCTCTTCCTTCCTCACACATTCCATTCCCAAGTGCTTTCAATCAGAGTTTCTTAATTGTAGTCATATTATGTGGATTTCATTTAGTATATCTTATGCCTTCCTGCATCCTTTCAGAGGAGGAAATCCTTTTTCTCTTGATCATGCTTCTTAACATAGAAGTAATGATCCATGTTACATGCAACCGTATGACATGACATTATAATATTAAACACAAGCATACATACCTTATTTTACCTTTAGGTCATCAAGGTTTCTTCCAGTAGCTTGATTGAAGTTTCTTCAACCCCTTGATCTGCTTCTTCTCTTATGTCACCATAACGTCATTCACGAATTCCACAAGTTGGAGTTCTTGATGAAACAACTTGCTTCCTCTCTAGATTAGTTAACCTTGTGATTAGGATTCCATCGGCGAATCTTGAGGATCTTGTATATCCCCATCTGGCAGATGTTTCCTTTTTGACTTGATGTATGATGAGCCTTGTCCTAGATGACTCCTTCCTTTCCTTTAATGTCCACTGAGGTTCTCAAGAGATATATCCTACATGTTTCTCTGCCATGGATTTTGTCCTCCATGATTCCCATGGGGATGTCACGAGTTCTTGTTTCTAATGATTCCATCATGCCACGATGCATCTTATTATCTCGGTCATATCTATCACACAAGATTTAGAAGCTTATGATAGAACCCCTTTTTGAGGGATACCATCTTACTCATAGTAGAGATTTGTTATTCCCTCTTGCCTTGCCCCATTTTCTCCAACTTCCTTCATCTTTCCAGTGATATTAGCTTCTTTCTATAATCTCTTCATAGCATTGAATCTTAGCTCTACTTATTCTGTCTTGCTTGAGGACCAAACTTGCCTTTCCTTTCTGCACATGGTTGGGTTCTTTTAACCTTCAATATTTATGTTATCAACTTGTCTTTCTCTATTAAGCATAGAGACCATAAAGTGTAGAGTGAGGTTAATTTCTTGTTCATGGACATTTGTTACCTTGCCTATCTATTAGTGCATTAATGATGGTTATCTTCCTTCCTAGATCTTGTAGATGGAACCTTGTGAAGATATCCTACATCATTTGATACCCTTTACTTTCATGTAGATCAGATGTCATGGGACCTTCTTCATTGCACCTTCTGAGAATGAGTTTATCATCTACATTTCTTTGATGTCTCCAATATTTCTATGTGAGGGGAGCTTTCATAAGTATCCCTTTCCATAAATTCAAAGGAGACATTTTGATATTTTTAATGACTTCAGCTACTTAGAGGACTATGTCTATCCTCCTTCTTCATGCAAGGAATCTTGATGACCCCTCCAACCTATAGATGTCCTTGCAATTATGAAGTCATTTAACCAAATTTATAAATTGAAGAGATAATTACTTGTTATGTGAATATGAAATCTTCACCTTGATTGCTTTGATGATGGTTGAGGAAGATATATTAGTTCTTCTTCTTGGATGACCCTCTTTTGAATGAGAGAGTCTTTCCTCAATAGAAGAGGTTGCTCCTTTTGATGAGGATGATTTGCTGCTTTCTCAAATGATCTTCTTCTAGGGCAAGGAAATGATCCTTGCTTGATTTTATAACCTTGGAGATGACAGTGCCTTCTTGCCTTCAATATGCTTTGCCTTCTTTTTTAGTGTAGATCATGACTGCTTCTAGGATTTCAACCTATTCCAAGATGATGTCATCTTTTTTTTGAGATCCTTCGAGTTACCTTGATTTGTATACAACTTGATGAGGGTCTTGGTGGCCTTTTGATGATGACTGTGGAGACAAATGTTCTTGTTGTTGTAGACTGATTCTTGATTGTTGTTGTAGACTGCTACTGTAGACTAATCCTTCAATCTTGACAAAAATCTTCAACCTTGCTTTGATGCCCTTCTTGAAGACTGATCCTTGTATGTTTCTTTTGCTGCCCTTCCTTTGACTTTAGCACACGATAACTATTTGTGAGGTATTTTATCTTTAGCTTAATAGCACAATCCTTTCTTGATATCATTATTGTGTGTATTTCTTCATCAAATAGCTATAAAAACAAAGAGACAAGAACACAAGATGTTGGCTTTCTTCCAGGGCCAAAACCTCTCCCTCTTGGACAGGAAAACCCGCACAAAATTCTTCTTATAGAGATTTCAATTGACAAATACTAAGACCATGACCCTTGACCTATTATGCCACTCCAAGACCAAGACACCAATTCTCTTCTTTGACACTGCTAAGATCATCACCATTGTTGCACCATCACCGAGATCTTCATATGTATAGGAGAGTTGCGTGTAGATCCACTGATATCATGACAGTCTCATCATAATTGTTCCTTCACCAAGATCATAACCTTTGTGACTATGTCTTCATCAAGAACGAGGTCATGACTGTGATAGGATTATGACTGCACCTTAATGTATGCCAAGATAGTGTGTCACTATGACATCCTTCCATCATCATTATGTTGAGACAGTGATCATCCTTGTTATCAAGAATATTGAGATCTTTACAGAGAATGTAACTACGTTCCCTTTTCACCAAGATCATCCTTGTCACTGCCATCATTGCTCCATATTATGTTGAGACTGTTAGAGTGTGTACCCCTGTAATATCCATCCGAAAATTATAGACTCCCTCTCCAACCAAAACACTGTAACATTGTCTTCATCCGAGATTCCTATTCTATTATACTTGTCCAAGTTCTTGTACTTTACTTGTCCGAGATTTCAGAGAGGTGTGTGAAGATGTCATTGTGAAAACTGCAAGGGTACAAGCTCCTTTACATAGGTGTTTGAGCCGACATTTCCATTGAACCAATGTGTCACTTTTAATGATCTGACTTAATATTAATATATATTTTGAGGCCGACATAGCTGCTCTCTTCATCATTTTGCTCGTTGATATCTTTAGGAGGATTGTGCTTGTCTTGGAGGGTTGTTCTAGACCTTTATATAGACTTGTATACATTACACATAGGCTCAAGAAGAGCATGACATTGACTCTATAAACTAAATCCTAAGGATCTCAATGGGAGTCACTAAATAAACTTCTTGCTCATGAAACCCATGTAGCAAGGAATAATAATAAATTCATTTTCTTGTTTTACAAAAATCATATTTACAATGTCATGAAGACCGAACCTAGTTACACTTTCTTCAACAAGGGGGTGGGACATTCATGGGTTCCTTTATGATGTGAGGGGTAATCATGGGCTCTAGGATCTAGGGTGATGGCCATGACAATGGGTAGAGCTCATGTTTGGATTTTTCCCACGTGTTATATTGAATGTCCTGGTCATCTTTTGCATTTTATGATTTTTTTTCTTTTGTTTCTTACTTTTGGCCATGATATGATTTTAACTTTATTTTAGCTGCATCAATCTCCAGGGCAACATTTTTGGGCCCGAATCAAATACGTGGACAAGGGGAGGGGGTGTGCGAGTCCCCTATGAACCCAAAGAAGGGAAATGGTTGTAATGTTCCAAATATAAATTTAGAAGAAAATTACTTCATAAAATTTAGTCGTTAATTCCATAAACAATTTACACAAATTAAACCATAAAATTTATGGAAAAATCTTGGAATATAACCTGCAAATGAAGAATAGATAAGATAACATGCAAAGAATCTTGTTGACCGCTGCGTGTCAACTACCCATAGTAGTACACCCCCTCTTTCTTCGCAAAAAGGGACAACGCTTGATCGAGATGTTCGTGCCATTCGACAGTCATCGTCATTCTCCTGATCTTATTAAATTGTAAACCCAATCCGCATTTTGAATTGTAAATAATCTTAGCAGAGCTGAGCCATGTATGTAAATTGTCTAGGTGGACCTAATTTTCTAGTGATAATCTGCATTCCGGAAGGTTTTTCGTCTCACCGATCCATGATCGGCAGAGTTTTCCTTCAACCTGACCCCAAAGCCGGAATGAATTTTGTCATTAGAGTCTTAGGAGAATCCTAGTGTGTTAATCTGCTAGATTATGTTTGGTCGCAGGACTGGGTGGTCTATGAGGGTCTATGTCAAAGGGCTTTTCCCCCTTGAAGATGTAAAAATTGTAAAGTCATGATGTAAAGTGTCTTGAGGGTTAGGAAATATTTTAATCCCCTCATGGGTCTAAGTCCTAGGTCCTAGGGAAATTTTTCCAAAGGCTGAGTTTGAGGATCCATAATAAAAAATAATAAAAAA
>APFE030546887.1:5122-20653 GCA_000404065.3 Pinus taeda
ATTTTTGGAAACATAAGGATCATTTTTCATCTTCCCATGTGTTGGAAATCCTTATCTGGACACTCTAGAATCTCATATTCATACTGCAACTTTTTTGCCATCACAAAATTTCTGAAAAAATAGTTGATTTTAAATCAGCGATATCTCCCACATCTGAACTCCAATTCGACCCATTGGTTTTTTTGAAAATGAGCTATTTTTTTAGAAGAGCTCAGATCTACAATAAATTTTCTGAAATATTGCACCAAAATTTAAAAAAAAAGATAGGAGAGCCGTCGTCCACGAATTGTTAGAAGAAACATTTCTGCAACATAGCTGATTTTAAATCAGCGATATCTCCCTCATCCAGACTCTGATTCGGCCAATTTGTTTTTGAATTTGGGTTTTTTTTGCAAGGAATCCAAATCTGTTATTTGTTTTGTAAATTTTGCACAAAAAAATCATATATGATCTGCAAACTCACTGCCCATAAACATTCCTGCAAAAAAATGAAAAAAGAAAAATTCTTCCCATTTGGCCCAACAAAATGCTCTGTGGAGGACATAGCACATGCCTGAAGTTTGTTGGATATTTATGCAAAATTTGAAATTGAAATATGCATCTAACTCTCATTCCCATGGAATCATATCCTACTCTGATACCACTGATCCAAATCTTGGTGGGAGCCCCCCAAGGACTAAAAGATTGAAATGGATTTTGGGGGAGAGGCCCCCAAGATCTAGAAAATTGAAATGCAAGAAGAAAGAGGAGAATGCCCAATAAACAAAACCAGAAAGATTTTTTTTATTAAAACAGAGAATAACTGTAAAAGCTACATTGTGGCAGACAAACTGTCATTTTACAATATGCAATTGGTTACTTATAGAATTTTTTAGTTATAATACCACGGGTAAATTCCATGGGTGAATGAATACCATGGGTGGATGTCACAATAACATGGGTGAATGAATACCTTGGGTGGATGTCACTTACAATACCATGGGTGGATTCCACTTACAATACTATGGGTAAATTTCATGGGTGGATGAATACCATGAGTTGACGCCATTTTCCATTCAGATCATTTCCCCATCTCATGGAGGCACTCAACACAACGGGGAACCATTTCTTCCTAAGGGGGGAGGACTAATCCAGGTGGATATTGTTGGCCACTCGCCTATTCCTCTTGGACCGCCACCATTGTTTCTTTCATTTTCCTTAATTGTAGCACAATTTACTATTTTGGTAGTTTTCCAGATCCTAAAATTTTGGAACCGTTTTGAGGCCCTAAAGAATGTTTTCTGGAAAACGGGAATACAATTTTTTGTAGTTGAAAGTTGTATTCCTTGGATATATATTTTTAACGAGGTATCATGCACATCAAATGGAGATCGTATGCCAAAGTTACGACCCCAAGAAGTTCATGTACCAATTTACCCCAAAGGTGCCTACAGTTTTTGCGCTTCATCTCCTACGGTTAGGTTTTTCGATGTTTAGGGTTTTCCATTGTTTCTCAATAATAAATAGGCCTTCAAGCCTTGTTAAAACACAGTTCATAGGTATGTAATCATCACACCTCTTCTCATAGATAAGCTACAATTTCTTTAGTTAGTTTATCTCCATTTTATTTGTAAGCATCTTTTAGTTCTTTGATATTAATGAAATAACTATTTATTTTTGTAGCATCTCTATGTTTATGTCTATATCTGTATTCGTTTTCGTTCCTGCATAAGTCTAGATCACAAATTGTTAGATTTAAAAATGTAAGACTCTCTAGCCTCATTTGAAATCTCTACACTCAATTTCCGTGCTAATTTGAATTCTCTCCTTGATTTAGCCTTTGCTCATGGTCTTCTCTTTGTCGTAAGGTTGCAAATCCTTGATCCAACTCTTGTTGTACACATTTTCCAGTTAAATTTTCTTTCGACTCTAGCTTGGAATGTTGGATGCATGTTTTCAAGTTAGTTATCCTTCCCTCCAAGGAATTAATTCCTCATACAAGTCAGCAAAATCAATCTGAAATAAACTTGCAGTCTCATCCTCTTTCATCCATTCTCCTTCATCAAATTTTGACTGCATTTCTTCCAGCAACTCAATTTCTACATCATGCTCCGTGACCTCTTCACTTAAAATGTGTCCAGTATCCATCTCATACAATTGCAAAGATGCTGCTCTTAGAAATTTATTGTTTCCCTTATTGCCTAAAGGAAATTCCATAACCTACCCTTCTTTTATGACATTTTGTAGTGACTATCTTCCATCATGGTCTTCATGAATTAGACATGAACAAAACACATAAGTTTCAAAAACATGGGCCTTTTGAGCCTTTGTAGATGCTCCAAATGCCAAATATTGTTTTAGAAATTCCACATAGTCCAGAAGACTCTCAACAAATCTCCTCTCTTCATCCTCATCATAACCTTCTCTCCCTTATATAATATCTTTTGAGGACCCTTCAACATCATTATCCTCACCTACCATTATATCAATCTCTGGCAGTTTCTTAGAGAATTCTTTTTATGCTTTATTTTGATATTAAGAGGCATTGCATGCACCTTCTCTCCTCTGGTAGCCATCATGTCCATGCCCTTGGTCTTATTTCACATAAATTTCACCCACCTTAAAGCCAAAAGCCCATCTAGCAATCTCGGGTATTTCTCCTACTAGCTCTTCTTGTTGATTTTCCACAAGACCCTCTTCACATTCTTGTTTACGGTGCTGGACCCGCCAACATTCAGTGGATGTCCTTAGTATGAAGTCCCAACAAGACCTTATATCCTTTGGTGTAGGAGTATCATCCGATACGATGGCCCGGTTGCCATTATCTTAGATATTTTCCTTAACTCTTTTTGTTCAGCACATGAGAGTGTTATGCTTGTAACTTCAAGAAAGCGAGGTGAGTATGCCTGGTGAGTGTGTAATGTAACTTTGTGTCTGGGTTCTCTTACTGTAATGGGAGAGAGTAAAAGTGAGCCTCTATATGAGAGGTAGTAGTACCACCCAAGGAGAGACACACACAAACAAACAAAGGTCTGTCCAGCATCCAACGAAGTAGTCAATAGCAGATGTGGTAGACGTTAAAACCGAGGTAAAGGGGAAAACACATACACCAACCAATGGGGTATTCCACATGGATGTGACAGTCGTTATAACCAGAAAAACAAAGATGGTTTATCAAGTATCCTACGAAATAGTCGACAAGGATGTGACAACGGTGATAGCCAATACATAAACATGGTCTGTCTAGTATCCCGCGGACTGGTCCATAGGGATTAGACAGTGGTGATAAAAAATACAACCCATCTTCAACATAAGTACTAAAATAAATGAAGTATTTCAACTATCTTAGTACAAGTTAAGAAAACATGCATTACAAATGTTTAAATAATAGTCTTAGAAACAGATACAAAACATGCATGAAAACATGCCAGCTTGAAACAAGCTTATGGATTAAGAAAAAGTCCCAAGACACATTTGTACACCATACATCACTAGTCCCAGTAGTGGGACATTGGAGCCACTCCTCACTCCCCAAAGAACAGACTAGAGACTCTCAAGGCTATGTGGGAGGATCCAAGGTGAAAATTCCTTTGCTCATACAATGAGGGGGTATATATAGCCAAAGGCGATGCTTGACCCTTGTGACTCTTTGACTTCCCTTATGACCATTCAACTTCCTATGACTTTTCAACTGACGTGATTCTTCAACTTCATATGTGCGTTCGTTGGAATTTCACTTTTCATTACATTTGATTACAACAAGTATGACCCATAGTAGTGATGTGGCCAAGGAAACTCATTACACAAATCTACATGACATTGCTGACATGCATTGGCTAACTGTGGTGTCCAGGTTAAGCTGCTATGTTGCTGAGTTATGGATGTGTTCTTGGTGTGTTGTATCTTCACCTCCACATAAAAAAGTGTTGGGGGTCTTCGATGGTCTTGGTATTTTCTTGATGGTTAAGTGCATGTATCCCTTTCTCTTGCTTCTCGATGTGCTATGTATGTCCATTCAGCTCTGAGCAAATCTCCTAGCATGTGCTCCTTCTTCATTCCATTCATCGTCGTTCCATGTTCCATCAATGTACCTATTCCTACAATTCACTCATGATGGGACAATATCAAATCCAAAAATGTCCTAGTCTATCATGATGCATTGTTTTCGGGTTCGGGTCTAGGTGACTGGGAGGGAGGACAAGACACTGAAATTGAACATAGCGCAAATCAGGCCAAGATGAGGCACTCTGGAGTACTGTTGGGAAAACTGCATAGAGGTCATTGGGAGCCAAAATTGTGCAATCAGGGACAACAGTGACAACTGCAAGGTGGAACCCAGCTGGGAAGAACTGTGCAGTTCCTAGGAGGAAGACAAAGCAGGGTGTCGGGGGGAATTGCTGGAAAGTTCTGCGCAATTTTTAGGATGAGGACTGAGTCTGCCATTAGGGTTCCAACTAAGAATTTGTGTAGTTTCATGGAGGGAGACAGATCGGGGCAATAGAGGGCATTGGAAAGAAATTATGCGCAATTTTCCAAAGCAAGGCATGATCGAGTTGTGGGGAGTTGTTGGTAAAAAATGCGCAGTTTTGAGGGACAGTTCAAGACAGGCAGCATGTGCCTTCCCATCATAATTGTGTAGTTTCCAGAAACAATGCAAAGTGCAGTAGCAGAAGGTGTACCAGTCAAGACTGCAAAATTTTCAGGAGCAGAACAAAGCAAGCCAGCAGGAGCCTAACTTAGAATGACTGCGCAATTTCTATAGGCATTGCAGGGCAGGAAACTGAGCATGTCTTCGTAGTTTTGGAGAGTAGTGCAACCCTGGTTCATAATGCAGTGAAAATTTCCGATAGACCAAAGGAAGGCTTGATAACTAATCTTGTAGGAAGCGAATATCGGATTGAGCTTAGAGACAAATTCTAGAAATTCTGGGAGACACACAACCTACTCACTTCTAGGATTGTACAGCGCAGCTACCCTGGAGGACAACCTCAATAACTGCGCAGTTCTAGGCAGCAGAGTAGGGTCACTCATAGATGATTCTGTGGAGTTTAGCTCAATCAAGGTCCAGTTGAAGGGTTTTTTCCATTCAACATATTTTCAGGAAAAATTGCTAAGTGCGAGAGCAAGTGAACTTGTGTAGATGTAACATTTGTGATCAAACACTTAGCATGACTCAACGATAGGACACCACAAACCAACAAGACAAACATGTGCTCAGTGAGACAGTCTTAAGGTTAAGAGTGACAAGTGTGACACTTGAGATATACCTTCGAACGACCGTGACAAAACTTGTGTGATAGTTATTACAACTTTGTGTGTGACTACGATCGATGTTCACAGAGCAAAGACAACTCATGCACACAAATACCAACCTTCAAAATCGCTAGAACAAGATCGCAAGCATGACAAAGCAATCAACATACCAGAATATGACTGCTAGTCAAACAAGCAAAAGGGTGTAAAGACTCTATAACAGCTCTTGGAATGAGCTCGAGTGTTTCCAATCATCAATGGAAAAAACAAGGAAGGATCTGAAATTTGGATGCAGGCCAAAATTTTGGAGGGTGTCGTAGTTGTTACAACACTTGCCAACACACTGGTTGAATACCAACGTCTCTGTTTTGGTTCATTTTTATCACATGCCCTTGGCCTTTCAAGGAGTATTGATTCGTTGTATAGGTCACTTCAGCTTCCCCACTTACCCCATGGACACACATGGTTCACCTTGTACCAACTCAGTCGAACACAACAAAAGATTCAACCAAATCACAGTGTCTCAAAATCAGGAAGGATAGTTTGGATCGCGAGCTTAAGATTTTCAGAGTATAAGTTTTCATCTTTGGTGTTGCTCTGCTTCCTGCAGGCTTGGACAGTACCCCAGCAGAGTCACGTAGGAACACAAGCATTGCTCCACTGCCAATGAGCCTGGTCTATACCCTGGTGGAGTTGTCTACTTCACCTCTCTGGGTAGGAAGCCTTTCTCTTCTTTCACCTTTGTATTTTTTTTTGAAAGAGGACTATGCATATGCACTTATTTATTTTTGGGGTGGAAGAGGGATCTTAACTTATTGTGAGCAAGAGAGGTTGATGCTTCAGAGAAGCATCAAAGACCTCTGATTTAGGTTTGCTCGTTTAGATTTCCCCCTTCTAAGTTTCTACTAGTTGGATAAGATTTAGCACACAGAGAGGAAGACTGGGTACAGGCATGGGGTTTCCCAGTTTATAGACGGAACATATTTTCTATCAAGACTTCATCGGCCAAAAGTTACAACCAAGCATAGAAAAGACAGACACAGGATTGGAAAAGCGCTGCAGTGTCATAAGACTCCTGAACTTCAGCCACATACTTATTCAAAAGCTAAAACACAATGCAGAACAACACTTATTTACAAAACGAAATGACAAGACATCAAAACAATTCAAAGCAAAAAGAATAAAAAACAACAAATCAAAACAATATAACAAGAAATAAACATACTATGTGCATAGTGCAGGACGTGACTCCAGATCATTGAAAATAACATTTTAAATCTTGACCATTGACAAGGAGAGTGTCAATCTTCCTGTCAAGTGATTCTAAACAATAGGTGTGTTGGCCAATCTTCTCATGAAATGTGAAAGGACCAATCCATAGACACTGGAAATTCGTGTGTTTGCTTTTGTCCTCGTGGGGTTTATCCCACTTCAAGACCAAGTCACCCACACAGAAGTTGGTACTCCCTGCAGACTTTATATCAAACCATATCTTGATACGGTTTTGGTGAAGTTTGAAATTTTCTTTCGCTTTCACCCTTTCTTCCTGCAGCTTGTGTAATGTGTTCATCCTACGCTAAACTAAAAGACATGACTTGCCTTTGGATTCTTGGGATAACTCGAGAGCAGACAAGTAGATATTTGGTGCGAGGATGGCTTCCTTTCTATATACGAGGAAGTAGGGGGGGTTATTCAGAGAGGGTTTGGGTGTGATTCAGTCAGCCCAAAGAGAATTCACTAGAGTGGAATGCCAATTTCGTTGTTCAAAGTAAATGGTCTTTTTTATGATGCAGATAAGATTTTTGTTTGTATATTCGGCAAGACCATTTCCCTGCAGGTAGTAGTTCGTTGAATGCTTTAACACAATACCATTTTGCAATGCAAAGTCATAAAGATTTAATGAATAAAAGTATGTTGCATTGTCGAAAACAAGTGACACAGGAATACCAAACCTTGAGATGATGTTCTGCTGAAGGAAGCTGATGACTTCCTATTCATTCACTTGTTTGAGCGGAATTGCTTTTGTCCACCTCGTGAAGTAATCAGTGGTAGTTAGGATGCAGTAGTGTTTATTTGATGAATGTGGGAAAATCTCCCCAATGATTTCCAAGCCCCACTGTTGTAATGGTTTGTCCACTGCAACAGGCTGTAGCGGGGCTACTGACCTTCAATTTATGTCGGTGCATCACTTACATACCAGGAACTTGTGGGAATAAGCCTATGCATCATTGAAAAATGTGGGCTAGTGAAACTAGCTCTCATGAATTTGTGCCTTATTGTGTTACTCGTGAAGTGACCCTCGGCTGGTCCATCATGCACATCATGTAACAGTGTCTCTGAATCTTGTGCTTCCAGGCACTTGAGCAAAATTCCATTGTGGTGCTTTATGTAAATAACTTCATGCACTGACTAGTAAGATAAGGCTTTCAGTCGAAGTGCCCTCTTCTGTCACATAGAGAAGTGAGAGGGCATGGTGCAATGCTCAAGGTACTAGTGCACTTCTTCGTACCAAGAGTTACCATGTGAAATGGGGGGTGCTCGCTCTACATTGTACATGTCAATTTCTTGCTCCCAACCGACAAGCTCTTCTTCTTCCTCTTGCGCATGCATTGCTTCCACTGCAAGTCTGCAAAGATTGTGACCCTTATGGTGTGAACTAACTTGATTTCAAGATCATACTCTTGCAATCCTATCATCCAATTCACTCACCTTTCACCCACTTGTTGTTAAATAAGTGGTGAGCTGACTGTTGCGTGCAACACAAAGACTATGAAATGATTCTTCAATAGGTAGGGTCTGAATTTTTTCACCACCTTGTATACAACTTATGCTTGTTTTTCCATGGTGGGATAGGTGACCTCTTGTCCCTACAAGCTTGCGCTCATGAAGGAGATGGGACATTTGTTATTGAGCTTTTCCTTTTGCGTGAGTACTACAGTGAGTGAAGTGTCGAAAGCAAATGTGTAGAGCAAGAAATATTTATTAAAATTTGGGTTGTACAACGCAAGTGATTTTTCTATCACCTACTTAATATGAGTGAACACGTCCTTTTCCTTCTTCCCCTAGCTGTAAATTGCATCCTTCTTGATCATCTCTTGTATGGGTTTGACAATCTAATCCTAATATGAGATGAACTTCCGGAGGGAGTTGATCTTCCCCAAGAAGGACTATATGGGTTTCTTATTTATGCGACAAGGAATCTGCATGATTGTCTGCACTCAGTATGGATCTGCATTGATCCCACTCTTGGAAATGATGTTCTCAAGGAAGTTACCCTCAAGCAGTGCAAAGACGCTCTTCCTCGGATTCAAGGATATCCTGTACTTGCGACATCGCTCAAAGATATTCTTGAGATGGTGTAGGTGGTCTAACTATTTTTTGGAGAAAAACTCTTACATCATCAACATAGACCACCATGCTCTATTCGATGAGCCCACAGAAAGCGATTTCCATTGTGCACTAAAAGGTTGCACCTTCGTTGACCAACCCAAATGGCATTCTTCAATAAGTGAACATACCCCAGTTGGTACAGAAAGTTGTTTTTAACCTGTTAGGCTCCATTACCAGAACCTGGTTGTACCCTGAGAAATCGTCTAGCAGAGAAAATTTTTCTGCTCTAGATACTGTCTGCAAGATGTGTTCCATGGATGGCACAGGGTAATTATCTTTGTCTGAGGCACAGTTGAGGTTACAGAAATCTATGCACAGGAGGATCTCCCAGGACTTCTTTCTCACATGAATTGAGTTTGAAATCCATGTAGAATGACGAACTTTGTAAATGATCTGTGCATCCAACAAATTAGTCAACTCTTTCTGAATGAGGGGCTCCAACAACGGATGTACTTTCCTGAGCTTCTGCTGAAATGGTTCGGCCCCTTCCTTGATTGGGATGATGTATTAAATTATTCACGTGTCATATGTTTTCAATTCATCATACATCCACGCGAACACATCAAGGTACTATATGAATAGGCGAATAAAGGCTTGCCACCCTTTCGATGTGAAACACGTACTGAGATTCACAAACTTCAAATCTTTGTCTATTCCCATATTAATTTGTTCGTGCATCAGCGTGAAACTGTGGGCTTTAGCATTCTTGGGTCCCTAGAAGAGGTTCTACAAGTCATACAAATTCTCTCGTGAAACCACACAAAGTTGCCTTTACTTGCATCAGTTGTGTTTTGCAAAAACTGCTCGTGCTCATCTTCATCTATCGCTACGTCCTTGAAGACGTCAACATTGGCCATGAAATGCAGTGTTTGTTCGTCGCTATAAAAAATGAGTAAGTTAGTGATGTTATCATGGATAGATGGCTTATACAAAATTTTAATAAAATATCTATCCCTAAGCGATGTCATCCTAGCAGCTACATTAGCCAAGGCATTTGTAGCTACAATACACATTCTTGGTACAAAAATGATATTGAAATCTTGGAAGTTAGAGATAAGTAACCATACCTCTTGCTGGTAACTCTTAAGACGAGGTGAAACAGAGTGTATGGTGTTACATACCTGACGTACCATGATCTCTGAATCACCTACCACCTTAACCACAACAACGTTGAGACTGATGGATTTCTGTAAGCCCAAAACGAGTGCTTCATATTCAGCAGTGTTGTTGGTGCACTCGAACTCCAAGCAGCTTGAGACTAAGTGTTTCCTTTGCCTTGGGTCTATCAGAACACATTCTTGGTACAAAAATGATATTGAAAGCTTGGAAGTTAGAGATAAGTCGCCATACCTCTTGTTGGTAACTCTTAAGACGAGGTGAAACAAAGTGTATGTTGTTATGTACCTGACATACCATGATCTCTGAATCACCTACCACCTTAACCATAACAATGTTGAGGCTGATGGCTTTCTGTAAACCCAAAACGTGTGCTTCATATTTGACAGTTTTGTTGGTGCACTTGAACTCCAAGCGGCTTGAGACTAAGTTTTTCCTTTGCCTTGGGTCTATCAGAACACACTCGGCTCTAGAGCCATCCTGTGCCTTGAATTTATCGAAATACAAGGTCGAGATGTCATCTATATAAGGACCGCTTTCCGTGCTAGTACTGCTAACACTATTGCTACTACTATTGCAATGTATTGTATAGGTTTCATTTCCGTTAGTTGGGCAAGGAAGGGTACCCAACTGTGTTTCTAGAGGGTTGGGGCTTGGCTACACAAGATAACACCCTAGTTGTGTTTCCAAGAAAGCTATTTCTAAGCATAAGTTTTGTGAAAGCCAACGATTCATTTTCACCATTAAAGGGAGTAACATTATGTTTCATGTATCTTTTTTACAACACTCAAATCTAGTTGTTTCTGCCCTTGTGCAAAAGCCATAAGTGTGACTAGTCTATAGAAAAGTATCCTTGTATCTTGTTGGACCAGTCTTTGCTGAGTAATAAGTCGTATGCTTCTGGAATGTCCACAATCACAATGTTAATGCACTAATGAACTCACTCGATGGACAATAGCCGGATGATCACATCTCGGAATTCACCAATGGCACAGTTGTACTACTCCATTGAGCATTGATTCACTTAGCAATAGAGAGTGGCATGACATTGACTGATGCGCCATAATGTACCAAACAATTGTGGACATTGAAGTTGAATATTTAAAATGTCCCTTGGCTGAAGAGGCAACACTGTTTATGGAGGTTTGGCCCAGTGTGCACAAAATAATATCTCGTTGACTTGTGAGCTTGGTTAACTCATTAAGGCAGATGTTCGCACAAGTATTTTTCATTTCTTCAACAATGTTGTAATCCAGAGCGGGAGGACTCACCGAGATGTCTAGGGTAGACTTGTGTTTGTGTTTTCTGGTGGGCTAATTTTGTCTTTGCTGCTCATGGACGTATTTTATTTGCAATTGTCTTTCCTGCCTTACCTTGTGTTTTCTATGTTGAGATGATTAGTGGATCCACTATTCTAAGAAGATGTTGTCTTACCTTTTCTCTTGGTATCTCAAAAACAGTGGGGGCCCATTGACTCTTCAAACCGTATCAATTGTTCTCCTTTGGGGTTAGACGGTTGCTCGGAAGCTCCTTCTTGGTGGTCCTCTTCTGGGAAGCGTTAGCACATTGATACATGTTGATTACATGCCCAACACTTGGAGCTTCATTAGATGTAGAAACTTCCTCCTCGTTTTCATTCTCCGGCTCATCTTGCTCACCAGCCATAAATTGGTCATTCAACTGTGTATCTAGTGCGCTCATTTCTTGGTTCCATCCTTTGCAAGTCCTCTCCGAATTTCATTCGCCATGGAACTTACAATAATGGTCTGTTGCGATGACATCCATGTTGAACAAAAGGTTAGAACTCTACGCATTTTTTGCTGGGTTACTGCAACTACTCAAATTTTTGTCTGAGTTCTTCTTCTACGCAAATCTGGGAGGCCTACTGTTCATGGTTGTCTCGCTTGTCCACTGCTTGAGTTCAGAAACTTCGGTTTTCAAGGACTTGACAAGATGAGTAAGGTTTTTGATTTCACTTGTTTCCTTTTCCTTTGTCTTACTCATAGTAGCCTGATACCTCCTGTCCGTGTGTTTGGAATCCTTAGTTGCTTCATCATCTACAATGACTCCAATAGCATGCAGGTCTTTCTCCACATCAATTGCCTCTTGGAAATTTTCACAAAGTGTTGGTTTCGCAGCTCGTTTGACGAACTGCGCAACGTTGTTCAACAATGTAGACGTGTAGTAATCAACTATGATGGAGTCATGAGGTTTGGTGTCTATAGTGAAATTGTTCAAGATATGGTTAAACCTCTCGCTAAAATCTTTCAGTTTTTCTTTCTGCTCCATCTTGAGACTACCCAACTCTTTTAGCAACATGGAGGGGATTTTATCTTCAACAAACTTCTCAAGGAAAATTATCTTGAACACCCCCAGTTCTGAATGGAGTTGACAGGAAGGTTGTGGTACCATACAGCTTCTCTACCATCCAAGGTACATGGAAACAAACTACATGCAACATTTTCATAACATACCTCGAGTGTCTACATATGTAGGTAGAACGTGTCCAGATTATCCTCTACCTTCACTGCTTTGTCAGGGTCATATTTTGTTAACAATTTATCTGTGTGTCTTGGCATCTTGTGCAAGACACTCGGGAGTGCCAATGGGCCCTATGTCATCCATTCTAGATTTTGGTCAGCCATGTTGTCCTCTTCTTTGTCCTCCTCCTCTTCTTCTGAATCTAATGGTTCAACCTCTGAATTTGTTGGTTCATCTCTGCCTCTGCCTCCTCGTTGCCTTCCCCTCCACTAGAACCTAAGCCCAAGAGTAATATGTTGCCTTCTTCTCCTTCTAGGAAAACTAGATGTTCCTCTTCATTTTCAACAGCTTTTTCCAGCTCTTCAAGAGTGGCAAGGATTACTTCTTCAACATATGAGACTACCAATCCTGTGGGTGTAGTCTTTTTCTTCCTCTACGAAGAGGGAAGAGTGTGTACTCCTAGAATTAGTCCAACAAATTTAGAAAACTGACAAATGATGGGACAGACAACACGAATGTGATGATATGAAATTTCTTGTTCAGGTCTAGGAGTTAAAGACTAACCAAATTCAAAGTTACGCGTGGGGGATAGGGATTTTGTGTTACTTTCTTGACCAAATGATAGATAATTGGGGTTGGTAGGACACTTAGCCATAAAATGTTGGTGGCCCTCCTTCTAGCACCAAAAATTTTGACGGTGTTGGACCCGCCAACATTCAAGGGATCTCCCTCGTATGAAGTCCCAACTAGACCTCACACCGTTTGGTGTAGGAGTACCATCCAATATGATGATCTGGTTGCCATTATCTTAGAGATTTGCCTTAGGTATTGTTGTTCAGCACATGAGATTTTTATGCTTGTAACTTCATAAAGCGAGGTGAGTATGTCTAGTGAGTGTGTAATGTAACTTTGTGTCTGATTTCTCTTACTGTAAGGGGAGAGAGTAAAAGTGAGCCTTTATATGAGAGGTAGTAGTACCACCCAGGGAGAGACACATGCAAACAAAAAGATTTGTCCAACATCTAGCGGAGTAGTCCACAGTGGATGCGACAATCGTTAAAATCGAGATAAAGGGGACAACATGTACACCACCTAGTGGAGTAGTCCACATGGATGTGAAGGTGGTTTGAACCTAAAAAACAAAGATGGTCTGTCGAGTATCATGTGGAATAGTCCACAAGGATGTGACAAAGATGATAGCCAATACATAAAGATGGTATGTCTAGTATCCCGTGGAGTAGTCCACAGGGATGAGACAACGGTGATAAACAATACAACATATCTTCAACAATGTAAGTACTAATATGACCGAAGTAGTTCAACTATCTTAGTACAACTTAAGAAAACATGCATTACAAACATTTAAAGAATAGCCTTACAAATGGATACAAAACATGCGTGAAAATGTGTTGGCCTGAAACAGGCTTCTGAATTAAGCAAAAGTCCCAAGACACTTTTGTACACCATAAATCACTAGTCCTAGTAGTGGGACATTGGAGCCACTCCTTGCTCCTCAAAGAAAAGACTATAAAATCTCAAGGCTATGTGGGAGGATCCAAGGTGAAAATTCCTTTGCTCATACAATGAGGGGGTATATATAGCCAAGGTTGATGCTTGACCCTTGTGACTCTTGGAATTCCCTCATGACCGTTCAACTTCCTATCACTTTTCAACTGATGTGACTCTTCAACTTCATATTGCGTTTGTTGGACTTTCACTTTTCATTACATTTGATTACAACAAGTATGGCCCATAATAGTGATGTGGCTTAGACAACTCATGACACAACTCGACATGACATTGCTGACATGTATTAGTTGACTATGGTGTCCATGTCAAGATACTATGTTGCTGAGTGATGGATGTGCTCTCAGTGTGTTGTGTCTTCACCTCCGCATGGAAAAGTGTTGTGGGCTTTTTGATGGTCTTGGTCTTTGCTTGATGGTTTAGTGCATGTATTCCTTTCGGTTGCTGCTCGATGTGCTTTGTATGTTCGTTTAACTGTGAGCATGTCTCCTAGCATGCACTACTTCTTCATCTCGTTCGTCATCATGCCATGTTCCATCAATGTACATGTTCCTGCAATTCACTCATGACGGAACGACATCAAATCCAAAAATCTCCTAGTCTAGTATGATGTATTGTTTTTGGTCTTAGGTCCAGGTGACCGGGAGGGAGGACAAGACACTAAAATTGCACAGATCACAGCTCAAGTCGGGATGAGGGGCTCTGGAGTACTTTCGGGAAAATTGTGCAGAGGTCACTAGGAGAAAAAATTGTGCAATCAGGGACAGAAGTGACAACTACAAGGTGGAACTCAGCTGGGTAGAGCTGCGCAGTTCCTGGGAGGAAGTCAAGGAAGGGTCTCGAGGGGAAATACTGGGCAATTCTGCACAATTTTCAAGATGAGGACTTAGTGGACCACTTAGGGTCTAGCTAGGAATTTTCATATCTTCTCAGAGGGAGACAAAGCGAGGCAGGAGAGGGCACTGGCAAGAAATTATATGTAGTTTTCTAGAGCAAGGCATGATCGGGTTGCGGGGAGCTGCTAGTCACAAATACATAGTTTTGAGGGACAGTGGAGGACAGTCAGCAGGGGCCTTCCCATCATGACTGCACAAATTCTGGAAACAATGCAAAGTGGGGCAGTAGAAGGTGTACTAGTCAGGACTACACAATTTTCAGGAGCAGAGTAAAGCAAGCCAGCAGGAGGCCTGACTTAGCATGATTGCACAATTTTTGTTGGAAGTGCAAGGCTAGAAGTTGGGCATGTTTGCGCAGTTTTGGAGAGCAGTGTAGCCTTGGGTCAAAGTGCAATGCAAATTTCTGGTAAACCGGGGGGAGGCTTGATAACTGATCTTGCGGGAAGCGTAGAATGTATCGGACTTGGAGACAAATTCTGCGCAGTTCTCGGAGACAGACAACTTGCTTACTTCTAGGATTGCGTAGTGCAGCTGCCCCGGAGGACAAGCTCAACTCTCATATATATCTTTCTTATGTGGAATAGGATCAGTAGAAAGATATTAGGATTCAACCTCTTTCTTATGTGGGAGGATCCACTTAGACCCAAAGACTGACATAGATCGTTAAGACCAACAAGGAGTTGGTTCTCAACTCCATTCGACCTTTCTTGTAAAGGAAATAACTTCCTTATAGAGCCCAACTAATGTGATATATAGATACCCATGTGTTCTTGTCGCATCTGTTAGCACCTAAATCCGCCTCAGGCTGAAGGAAGGTGTTATGAAACCAGCTCAAGAAAAGATAGAAAAGATAGATCAACGCCTTAGAATTCATCCTCTTCGAGGGGGC
>APFE030546888.1:0-72560 GCA_000404065.3 Pinus taeda
TTTTTAAACAGTGTTTTCCATAATCACATTTAAATAATAATAATTATTCTTTTAATATGAGTCACATTCAATGTTAACTTTGTGCCATGTTTATTAGATGTTTGAAATCTACATTTGAGATAAAGATATTTAAAACAAAAATTTGTGTTTTTTTTTCAAATAATTTTAGTTGAATTAAAGAAAAGGTTAATATGTAAGTTGGCCATTAAAGGTATAAAATTTACAATTGAAATATAAATATTTTTGAGTCTAGTGGTTCATTCTACAACCCAGTATGATGTGTAAGGGTGTTTGTTTGTAAATTTTGTTCATGATAGCCAAAATAAAAAAAATAAAAAAATAAAAAACTATACAAAACATTTAAATAATGTTTGTTGATAAATTAGCCTAGATCCATCTTAACATCGGATCTATCAAGCACTGAGAGGGATCAAATCTCTCGAGATGCAAACCTATTTTTTGAGTACAAAACTTGAGGAAAGGTTTGCACCTCGAGAGATTTGATCCCTCTCGACGCTTGATAGATCCGGTGTTAAGATGGATCTAGGCCGGTTTCAGTCGTGTGCGGTGATACAAAATTTGCTAAACATCTAATTATTTTTATCATTTTAAATATGCTAATCATGTCTAAGACTAATTTGGTCAATTTAATTTAAAATTTGCTTAGTTAACTCAGTTTGTTGAGATGAGAGAGACTGTTAGTAACTTGAATGATGAAAAATGATGAAATACAAATTTTGAGTGCAAAGTGTCAATGTAACAATTTTGATATATAGAAAATGTGCATACTAAGAATATAGTCAATTACAAACAATCTTCATTGCTCTTCTACTTTTCCTATTGTCACACCTATTATTTTTTCCATTTTCTCATATCAATCATATGAAAAGAGTAGTTGGAATCATAGACCATTCAAATATTTAACTTGAGCTACTGTAGTAAACAACATACCTTGTCTCTGTTTCTCTCCAATATTAATAGTAGTTTCCTCGAAATTCAATGATTGTGACTTATGGAGTATTAAACCCAAAATAATTTTCAATGGTAGTTATTTTCTATTACCACGTTTAAATGCAAAGTAGTTAACAATGTTGAATGATGGAAAATGGGAATAATAAGAATGTACCCAATTACAAATAGTTTATAGTTTCAAGAAGCAAACATTTTATTTAGGATGAAAATTCAAGTATTGTATTTATGGTTGAATATTTTTTATGTGCTTACACTAAGAGAGAGTGTGTATGTTTTGGGGGTGAGAAGGAGAGACAAGTGTAGATAGAGATATAGATGGGGGGAAGGGACGAAGAGGGAAGAAGAGAGAGGAAAAAACATGGAGGGAGGAAGAGATATAGATATGGAGAGAGAAATAAAGGAGTTGAATCTTTCTACTTCTCCTGCAAGTCTTTAAGTATCTTTCGAAGCCAAATTATTTCTTTTGTGGCTTGAGTTGCTGCAACATATTCGGCTTCGGTGATAGAATCAATAGGTACATATTGCTTACATGAACTCCAACTAATGGTTTTGTTGTAGCGGTTACAACCAGCCTCCAAAATTTTGCCTTAGCCTATTTTGGAGCCTCCCTACCAACCTTATGCAGCACTTTGTCTTGCTTCGTCGATGTTTTCCTCGCACAAAGGAAGCCTGTCAATCCTAGTTGATCCATTCCCCTCACAGGCTGCTCGCCTAGACTTGGTCCAGCTACAGGCTGAGCAGCTTCCCCTTGAAAATTGTGCATTTCTGGAGGGAAACCAGCCTTCCCTCCAAGAATTGTGCAATCCTCTCTGATAGCCTGCTGGGCTCCAGGATTGCGCAATCCTGCCAGCCAACCCTCCTAGCAAGATTTGCGCAAATTTTCCCAACAGCAGGCTATTCATCCAAGGATTTGTGCCAATCTGGGCATAAATCAGCTGCTTTGCCCAGAAATTGCACAAATCTCTTGGGCATCCAACCCATCTCCCAGCCATAAATGCGCATTTTTCTCCAGCAGTCGAGCAATCTCTTGCATGTGCAGTTGAGTTGACTGGTTCCCTCCGGGACTGAGCAAGATAGACTTGCGTGCATGGGTTGCTTCTCCCAAGGCATCATGCAAAGGCATCCCTTGTTTCATGGATCTATGTTTAACAATTGGAGGTTACATGCAAGGAGCAATTTCGAAACCTCCCACCAAGTGTCGCTTCCCATAGATTCGTGGCATGCGCATCACAACCTTGATGTTATCAAAACTCATCAACCAAATGCTGCAGATCTCATTTCTCACATCAACCTTGTAGCTCTAACATCCCACATCACATCTAGGAGCAGTCGACACATTCAACTCAACTGTTTTGGGGTAAGCCCGCTTCCCATGCCTTGTGCAACATTTCTGTCGCTTTTTTTGTTTTCACTTGTGGGAGTATTGTTTGCTTGATTTCTTTGAACGCTTGTTGTCTTTTACATGTATACTAGCTTTTCCTAGCTCTGTTTCAGTTTTCATTGCTATCTCACTCCTGTCGCATGCATGAAACTGTTTTTCACGGACGTTCGCCCAATCGACGAACTTCCTCACCCACATGCATGTTGATTTGTTTGTTGAGTCTTTCATTCATTTTTTGCATGCACTGTTAATCACTTCTGTTATCACTTAGTGTGGCCATGCATTCATTGACTTACTTGCTTTCAGTTTCTCGTCGACGAGTCGGGTCAACCTTGGCTCAGGCTTTGCCTTCACCAAGGTTGCATTGTGCTATATGGGAAAGGAAGGCTAACCTTCCTCTCAATATTTGTGCATTCTTTCCCAGCATTAGCGTCCAGGATTGTTTTGTGCATTTCTGGAGGACAATGCTGCTTGGCCCAAGAAATTGTGCAAATCTATCCCTAGGCCAACAATCCTTCCAAGCTGGAATTGTGCATTGTGTAATCCCATCAGTCAACAACCAGACTAGACTGTGCATTGCGCAGTTCCAGTAGTCAGCCAGCCTCCCAACAACCCAAATTGTGCCTTGTGTAGTCTTGGCAATCGGTCTCCTGACCTCCCGATCGAAATTGCGTAACCTTCATGATCATGCACCAAGGTATGTTGCAACTCAGTTCTCATGTTCATTTTAGTTTTCGACTGACAGATTTCTTTCCGTGAGTGTTTCCATGTCTTCAGGTATCCAAGGTGTTCATCTGCCTCTTAACAGTACAGGTACAATGGTTTCTAGGAGAGCAGAGACAAAGACACTGTTTAGAGCACACTTAGGGATGCAGTAGATCAAGTGTCAATGGACTTGCCTACCCACGAAGACATCAAGCTGTTCATAGACAAGGACATCAAGCAACAACATCATAGTGAGCAACATCATGGAAAATAGCTGAAGGAAGCATACCGAATGTAGCGAATATAGTGAACGTAGCAAATGCAAGAGGAAGGTTGTTGATAACGTAGAGGTGGTACAAAGTTGCAAGATCAAACAAATCCACTGATAATGAAAGAGATTTTGGAGACTCATGCTATGAAGTAATTGTGCAACATGAAGATCGTGCGAAGGCAGAAGATGGAACAAATAAGGAGTTGCATGTGCTGAAGCAACAACTTAGGAAGAACATGAAGCTGCACAGACAGGCGAATGAGTTGCAGCATGATCAGGAACAATAGTGGTTGCAACGTGCACTCACGGATGAAACTGTGCCTGGACAAGTTAAAGATACATCCCATCAGCTAACACGGAGCAGACATGGTGAGGAGTGTGGTTGATCACATGCAAGGGATTCAACAACATGCATGTCATTGTGCACATGCATGCAATCCAACCCATTCAACACACTCACCAAGGCAAAGACAAGAAGCAAGTCCAACTACAGCCGAACGGGTACTTCTCCAAGTTGATGCGCATGATCACCATGACACACTTGAAGATCAGCATGGACACTATGCATCAGCATGTTTCTGGTTCAGCTGCACCCAAGAAGACCATGCGCATGTTAGCAGACAAGTTAGATGAAGGGTGTTGAACAAATGCACTGGTTGCAACAGAAGCAAGAGTTCGCTTCAGCAAGACGTCACCATGAGGTGCATGCACACCATCACAGACAACCAAGCTTGGCATTAGCTCACCAACTTCACCATCAAAAGCATGTCAAAGAGTTGGTATGACCACAGTGGACCGAGTGTTAGTGATGTCTTGCAAGGCTTTCTCAAGCCACGTTGTCTTGGTCGAGCACCTAAAGGTCCTTAACACAGTCGACACCTAAAAGGTCCTCTCCTTATCAAGTCGAGCCTGCTTTACCGGCATCCTTTCTCCCTCCATGGTCGAGCCACCTAAAGGTCCTTAGGGTCGAGCGTAGCTTCCCATGCTCTCCCAATTCTGGATGGCACGACTGGCTGGATGGTTGAGTAGCCCATAGTTTTTTCCTTTATAACAATTCTCATGCTGGATAGATGGATGCGCATGTGCATTGTAATGTCGAGTCATGTCAAGTATAAGTCAAGTGTCAACAGTTGGATGTAACCGTCATAGAGTAGGTGAAGAGTCATGAGGGTAGTTGAACTGTCACAAAGGGGAATGTTAAGGGTCGCCCTACCCTTTGCTATAAATAGTCCCTCATAACTCATTGTATAGGCTTTTGGTCAGCCAAGCTTCTACGAAGACTATTTTGAAGAAGGCTTGGACAGTATTGTAACGCACCTTGGCTTCTCCACTGCATGGAGCTGATACATCTCTTTGGAGGAGTAGGCAGATGTGGCTGTAATGTTCCACTGTTGGGGCTAGCAGGTTTACATGGATGTATTGTATGATTGTGACTTACACTTCTTTATATAATAAGAGCCAACACATTTTCATGCATATGTTGTTATTGTAGTTGGACTACTTCGGTTGCTTTAATGATATGTGTTGTTTAACTTACGTACTTGTGTATGAACTTATTTACATGCAATTACATGAATCTTAGATCTAAGACTTTTGTGATCCATAATGTATATATCAGTCTTTCGGATTAATCACATCGTTGAGATTGGGTCAACGTTTTGAACCAACTAATGTGGTTTATTTTCAGGACAAGGTGAGAAATTAGTAGATCTAAGCGAATAAATAGCAAGGATGCATCACTACTCAGAGTTAGCCGTTAGGTAATTTGTTAAATTGTTAAATAATTTAGTTGTTATGTAATAAATAAATATTATGTTTCGATATTATAATTTGATAATATAAATTTAGCTGGAAAATAGTTGTTGTGTGATAAATAAATATTATATCTCGATATTATAGATGGAATAATAATCTTTAAATAATATATTAAATATTAATAATAATATTGTTAAAGTTACGGTTTGACCCAATAAATTAAGAAACATAGCTGTTATGAAGAAATCATAAGTTAAATCATCTATAACTAATTGATTAAATAATGTAATTTATTAATAATTTAATATTATTAGTTCTTGTAATAATATTAAATCTTATCAATAATGTGTTGATGGTATTCTTATTATTATTATAATTATAGAGATTCATAATATTAAAATTATTAGTTTAGAACTATTATTGTAATATTTTAAATCAATATATTAATTTCTATAATAATAAAATATAATTATTTTAATCTATTATTTTAATATCTATAAGGATAAAAAGACTATAATTGGAATCTGGTAATTTGTTGTATTGATGGTATTCCTATTAAAATTATTAATTTAGGATTATTATTATAATATTTTGTATTCAGTTATAATTCAAAGAATGGTATTCTTATTAGTTTCTTTTCAACATATTGATTAATTTGAAAAAATAAAAATCGAATAGGAAGGAGGAAAACTACACTACCAAACAAAGAAAAATATAATACTAGATTCAGGGGGATTAAGACAAAAGGCGAGAAAGGAGACCTAGCACAAATGGAAAGGGGAGAGGAGAGGGAAGGGAAGAAGGGTCAAGAGGAGAGAGCTTGAATCTAGCTTTTACTTAATTTCCATCCATCATCCCTATTGAGGTTTTCGGCATGCCTCTCTATTTCAATTTCTTCTCTGAGTTTCATGTGATGGAAATGGTCAACCCTAGCGATGACTTTGGATTCTTCAATGTAGACATGGTGTTTTGATTTCAAAGAGTGCTCGACAAGGGCTAATGTGTGAGAGTGATTGTGTCTAATGTCAGCTGCATGCTCACCGATTCTCTGTTTAATAGATCTACCTGTCTCCCTAATGTAGGGGATACCACAGGAGCAGGGAATGAGGTAGACCCCTTTCGTGTCTTTACGGTCGATAGGGTCTTTAATGGATCTCAAGGAATTTTTAATGGTCTGTAGAGGTTTGAAAGAAGAAGAGGCATTCATCTTTTTAAGGATATGGGCAATCCTATCTATGATCCCTTGGATATACGGGAGATGAACCTTGGTGATAGGATCAGCATGGGCATGTTTTTCTCTAGGCACTTTGCTAGCTTTGTTTAAGGCCTTGAGATACTCAGTCCTACTATACCCATTATTTTGAAAAACTACAAGAAGATGAGATTTCTCCTGATCAAGGTGGATATCATCAGAGATTCTTAGAGCACTGGTAGCAAGGGTGCTGAGAACCCCGAATTTCTAAGCACGGAAGTGACGAGAACTGGCATGGAGATATTGTTCTGTGTGGGTCTTCTTTCGAAAAACTTGGTGACAGATAGAACCATCATTTCTTCGAGAGAGGACAATTTCAAGAAAGGGAAGGAGGCCATTCTCCTCATTTTCCATCGTGAACTTGATGGACTCTGATTCAGAGTTGAGGTGGTTAAGAAACATATCAAGTTTCTCATAACCATGAGGCCAAATGAAACATGTGTCATCAACAAATCTTTTCCATTTTTTAGGGCGAAATTGAGGGGAGGCTAAGGCCTTGGTATCAAAATCTTCCATAAACAAGTTAGCTACGATAGGGGAAAGAGGGGAACCCATCATAACACCACAAGTTTGGTCATAGAACTCACCCTGGAAACTAAAGAAAGTTGAGGTGAGGCAGAGGCCTACAAGCTTGGCAGTGTTTTCATCAGTGATGTGATTAATGATATCAATGGCCTCTTGGATGGGGATTTTGGTGTATAGGGATACAACGTCAAACTCACCAACAAATCTCTAGGCTCTAATTTGGTATCTTTCCACTCTTGAACAAAGGAGGCAGAGTCTTTAACGACCAACAAGAGGCTTGAGTTTTTGGGCAAGAAATTTCGTAAGAAGATAGGTAGGTCTGCCTATTGTGTTGACAATAGGCCTTAAGGGCGGCCCAGGTTTATGAATCTTTGGAAGGTCATAGATTCTAGGGGTAAGGGGATTGCTTTTGATGAGCTTTTGAGAGAGGGAAGGAGAGTGGAATCTTCTTTAATTACGGATGCTACCTTTTTCGAAATAGAATTAATGGAATTCTTCTTGAGCTTGATGTAACTTCCACTACTAGAAAGATAGTCGACCATTTTGTGGATGTAATCAGGCTTATCAAGAATGACGACAACCCCACCTTTATTTCCTTAAGGACGACAATGTCAAGGTTGTATTTAAGGGATTTAAGGGCAAGAAACTCGGCCTTGCTCAAGTTTTTCTTAGGAGGCCTAGCTTCCCTAAGAACCACCACACAGTCATGTCTAATGGTCTCCTTGATAATGTTGGGAAGGTCCTTGATCCCAAACTCAATGTTACAGATAATGTCAATGGTCGAAATCCTACTGGGGGCAAGGGAAAAATTGAGACCTTTATTAAGAAGGCTCGGGACAGAAGGGTCAAATTTCATGCTAGACAGACTAGTCACAATTTTTAAAAGATTTTATTATTATTAGTAGTATTATTGATGTTATTAATGTTATTATTATTATTATCATTCTTATTATTATTATTATTAATATCGTTATTATCATTATTGTTTAGCCGACAAATGGAAAATGTCTTATTGTTATTAACATGGAGGGAGTCCTTATGCTTATATTTGAAAGAATTAAAGAAATGTTTATTGTAAATATTAGTATTATTAAACATATTTTTAATTCTTAACCTAGGTTTATTGTTATTATTATTTTTATTATTGTTAAGCTTATTAGTGGAATATGTTTTGTTGTTATTATCATTGAAGAAGTCTTATTCTTATGTTTGATAGAACTAAAATAATTTTCATTAGTATTATTAATAATATCATTATAATATTTGTTATTGTTAATCTAATTATTGGTGTTAAAATTGTCTACGCTAATGTTTTCAATTTTTATTTTATTGGAAGAGCCATCGTTGTAGTTGAAAAGGACCGAGCCCGGTTGGTTGATGGTATTGGAGAACCGAGCTGAGTTAGAATCAGTGTTGAGGTAATGGAGAGGTGGAGGGATGGCGTAGGGTGGCGAGGGTGGTTGCAAGTAAGAGGAAGGAGTGGAGGAATTACGGTCAAAGAGGGACAACGAGGGAGATGTTGCAAGGTCACGCCAATCGGGTGATGGGAGAGCCAGATCCGGAGGAAGAACATGATCCAGAGGAGCTGCAGAAACGTTGAAGAGGGTAGTATTAAAGCCAAGGTCACTGGCCGACAAACATGATTCATCTGAAACGTTGTTTGAGTTAATCCCGTTGAGAGGGTTTCGAATGTAGACGTCTTCAGTAGGAACAACGATGAGTGAATGGGAAGAAGATGGTGCAGAATCCAGAGCTGAGGGCTGAGACGAGTGGAAGAGTGTGATGGGAAAGCTGGTCCAATTTTTCAAAGCCGTAATCTGCTCATTAGTGATGGATCTAGACTGAGATGAGCTAGAAACTTACTCAAACGTGCTAACCCGGAGATTTAAAGATGCTATCTGATCCTTATTAACCCCACTGGATGATGGCTATAGATGGCTATAGTGCGGAATCTGGGTTAGGTCCATAATCAGAAATGTGCATCCCACGTCTCATTAATTTATCAAATTTAGTGTTTTTCTTTTTCTTGGAAAGTTCCTCCAGCCGCAGGGCCTTTGCTGTCGAACTGCCGTCAACTACCCTCCAAAGAAAAATCGAGACCTTATTAGCAAGATCCAAATGGAGAGAAATAAGCCTCCGGGATAATCGATCTAGATCTCTCCTCAATAAACCAATCTCAGATCTGATCAGAGCGAGACTAGATTTAAGAAAAATATGCTTATTCTTGGAATTATTAAGGGAATGAGAAATACGGGCAAACACCTGAATCAATTATTCATCCCTATATCTTTTGAGGAATGCAAGATCTGATTTTTTCTTAGCAATTTGCAGTCGTGCTCATTCAAATTGACGTGCCTTGTCAGCCACTTCCCTTCCATATAGGGTGATAATGTTAGATCTAAGACTTTTGTGATCCATAATGTATATATCAATGTTTCGGATTAATCACATTGTTGAGATTGGGTTAAAGTTTCGAACCAATTAATGTGGTTCATTTTTAGGACAAGGTGAGAAATTAGTAGATCTGAGGGAATAAATAGCAAGGATGCATCACTACTCAGAGTTAGTCGTTGGAAATTATTTATTGGATAATTTGTTAAATTGTTTAATAATTTAGCTGTTATGCAATAAATAAATATTATGTTTCGATATTATAATTTGATAATATAAATTCAGTTGGAAAATAATTGTTATGTGATAAATAAATATTATATCTTGATATTATAGATGTAATAATGATTATATTAAATATTATAATAATATGCTAGTTAAGGTTTGACGCATAATGTTAGTTAAATCATCTATAACTAATTGATTAAATAATTTAATATTATTAGTTCACGTAATAATATAAAATCTAATCAATAATGTGTGATGGTATTATTATTATTAATATGATTATAGAGATTCATTAGTTTAGAACTATTATTGTAAAATTTTAACTAAATATATTAATTTCTATAATAATAAAATATAATTATTTTAATCTAATATTTTAATATCGCTAAGGATAAAAAGACTATAATTGGAATTTGGTAATTTGCTCAATAATGTATTGATGGTATTCCTATTAAAATTATTAAATTTAGGATTGTTCTTATAATATTTTGTATTCAGTTATAATTCAAAGAATGGTATTCTTATTAATTTAATTTCAACATATTGATTAATTTGAAAAAATAAAAACAGAATAGGAAGGAGGAAAGCTACACTACCAAACAAAGAAAAATATAAAACTGGATCAAGGGGGATCAAACCAAAAGGCAAGAAGGGAGACACAGCACAAACGGAAAGGGGAGAGGAGAGGGAAGGGAAGAAGGGTCAAGAGGAGAGAGATGGAATCTAGCTTTTACTTAATTTCCATCCATCATCCCTATTGAGGTTTTCAGCATGCCTCTATATCTCAATTGCTTCTCTGAGTTTCTTGTGATGGAAATGGTCAACCCTAGCGATGAATTTGGATTCTTCAATGCAGACATGGTGTTTCAATTTCACAAAGTGCTCGGCAAGGGCTTATGTGCAAGAGCGATTGTATCTAATGTCAACTACATGCTCCCGACTCTCTTTTTAATAGATCTACTTGTCTCCCCAATGTAGGGGATACCACAGGAGCAGGGAATGAGGTAGACCCCTTTCGTGTCTTTAGGATCAATAAGGTATTTAACGGATCTTAAGGAATTTTTAATGGTCTGGAGAGGTTTGAAAGAAGAAGAGACATTCATCTTTTTAAGGATATGGGCAATCCTATCCGTGGTCCCTTGGATATACGGGAGATGAACCTTGGCAATAGTGTTAGCATGGGCGAGTTTTTCTCTAGGCACTTTGCTGGCTTTGTGAAAGGCCTTGAGGTAATCGGTTCTACTGTACCCATTATTTTGAAAAACTTCAAGAAGATGATATTTCTCTAGATCAAGGTGGATATCATCAGAGATTCTTAGAGCACGGGTAGCAAGGGTGCTGAGAACCCCAAATTTCTGAGCAGGGAAGTGATGGGAATTGGCATGGAGATACTATTCCATGTGGGTCTTCTTTCTTGCTGACATACAAAACCATCATCTCTCCGAGAGAGGAGAATGTCAAGAAAGGGAAGGTGGCCATTCTCCTCAATTTCCATCGTGAACTTGCATGTCGTTTGATAAGCCCACAATATTGTAGGTACGCGTAGGTCCCAATCACTTCGATGAGCATTACAAACCTTGGTCAGCGCATTTGAAGCACTTTGTTGAATGCTTCCACCATCCCGTTAGCCTGCGGGTGATAAGGTGTGATCTTCTGGTGATATACCTAAAATTCATCTATTAGTGTGTTGTTCGTCTCATTCAGGAAGTATGTACCACAATAATGTTGATCTATATTGTCATTAATGTAAATATGAAGCCAGGGAGCTATCAAAGCAGAGAAGAGAAGCAAGTGTAAAAGTGGAAGATTGAGGAGTAGCCACATCAGAGGAGCCATATCGGGAGTATCGTGTGTAATTTATGCCCAAGAAGAACTAAGAGGAAGAATTCATCAAAAGAAGCAAAGAGGAATCATAATGAGTCTTTGAATCCGGTTGAAGAATCAAAGTGAAGCTCAGAGAGAGTTGAGTAGGCGAAAAGTGAAAGGCTGAAACCCTGAAGAAAACCCGAAACCATAGGCCAAAATTGAAGAAATGAATCAAAGTCAAAGTGAGGAGACAAATGAAGTTTGAACGCATAGGAACTGTTGGATCTCGAAGATCAACGGACGAGGTTGAAGGAAATGATCGACTAAGATTAAATCGCGCAAACTAGTGTCAAGAAATGAACGACATAGATTGATTTAAGTAGTAGCAGAAGAGGGATCCGGAGAAGGTGTCACAGTCGTCCATGGTAGAAGATCTACGGTCGTCGATGGTAGAAGATCTACGGTCATCGGGTACAAACAAGCTCGAGCGTTAGTCAACAAAGGAAGGCGGATTTAAATCTATAACCGGGATTTCGGGCGGATGCAAAATGGTAAGTGGTATTTAGAGGAGAGCACCTGATTCCATTCAATTGTTGACATGTAGCAACTAGAGGAGAGAGAAAAATCACTCATTCCGGGTGGGTAACTCTCGTGCAAGTAGTCCACCCAAAATCACTACAAACCGTTGGATTTTGGGGGTTGAAATATACGATGGAAAATGAACCCGATAAAGTTAAACTTTGAGAACTGTGTTCGAGCGGGTTACATCATCACCATTGTAATACGCCCTAATGCTATATTGTGTTTGCCATATTGGAGGTTATGCATCGCAAGTTATAAAGGAATATATATATATAATATATATATAATATATATAGCCAGCAGAGAAAGGAAGCCAAAGGTCAGGGGTAAAGGAATATAAAATAGAGAACAAGGAAAATCTTGGTTGCTGGCGAATTGTAAGAAAAAAAGGAAGCCAAAGTTCTGGCAGAATTGGAAGGAACAAGAGGACAGAAGTAAGTCATAGGTCTAGCAGGGTTGGGAGCAGATAATTACAACCAAATAGATCCAGACATTTTACAGCAGAGGGTTGGAGCCCTTGAGGTTATTGCCTCAGAACTGAAAGGATTGGTGTCTTGGGAGTTGGTCCTCCCAAATTCAAGGTTGGTGCCTTGACAAGATAGAGTTGGTGCTCTGCAGGTTGGAGCCTCACAAAGAGTCCAAGTTGGTGCTTGGCAATTGATTGAAACCACACACACACACAGATATATATATATATATATATATATATATATATTATACTTGATTTATTGCAAAGATCACATTAATAAAAGCATATATTCCTATTATCTATTTCTGTGTTCCAAATATAAGTGTTTTTAATTGATAAAAATAATAATTGAAAAGAAATATTGATTCACCTCCCATCTCAGTGTTTCCAACAATTGGTATCAGAGCGAGCTTCTTCATATTAGCCTAATAGCTTGAAGAAGGATTCTTAGTCATGATGAGAAATCAAGAAGTGTCAGGAAGACCTCCTCTGTTTGATGGCACAAATTTTGGTTTATGGAAAAAGAGAATGTCCTACTACTTAATGTCCCTTGGACCTGAAGTTTGGCATTCAGTCTTAGATGAGTACATAGATCCTTCCACTCTTCCAACAGATCAAGACGAGAGGAAAGTCTACGTTGCAAATGCAAAAGCCTTAAACTCCATCACTAGTGGAATCACTGATTTTGAATTTACAAAAGTCATGAATTGTAACTCTGCCAAAGAAGTATGGGATAAGCTAATTGGATTATACGACGGGGACTCCAAAGTCAAGAAGGTAAAGCTTCAAACTCATAGAAGGAAATTTGAAAGTCTGAAAATGGATGATGAAGGAGATATTGCATCATACTTTCTCTAAGTAGCTGAAGTGGTCAACTCTCTTAAAGGATTGGAATAAAACATTGAAGAAAGCACCATTGTTCAAAAGGTCTTAAGATCTCTCCCAGATAGATTTGACTCCAAAGTAAGTGCCATAGAAGAAATGAAGGATCTAGATACTCTCAAGATGGATGAACTCCATGGAATCCTACAAAATAGGTCATTATGCTACAAAATGTCCTCATAAGCATGATAGTGATGATGAAGAAAATTCTAAAAGGATGGTACACAAAAATAAAGGGTTCATAAGAATAATTTCCTCTCTAAGCAAGATGAGTCTAATGAAGATGAATTTGTAGTCATCAAAAATAAATCAACTAACCAATTGCCTCACTGCAAAGGAGGTAATTAAGAATTAGAAGAAGAAAATGACCATTCTGGAAGCCAAGAAGTATTATTCATGGCATTCACAAATGATGATGACTTAGGGCTAGATGGAAATGTAGATTAATTGTTAATAAGTTCCATTGAATAAAATGAGAAATTACAGAATAAAATCATTTCTCTCAAGGGAGAAAATGAGGAAACAAAAAGAAGGGAAGATCTCTTGAAAAATAAGCTAAAAGAAAAAGAAGAAGGTTGCAAAGAATGTGAAGCCGAAATAGTATCTCTGGAGAAGGAATTGGAGCAAGTTAAAAAGGGTTGGAAAAGCTCTCAAATACTTGACAATATCCTAAATAATCAAAAACCTCAACATGACAAATCTAGAATATGTTTTAAAGGAGAATCATCAAGTACTAAGAATAATGTGAAAAGCTTTTCCAACGTTCTTTCCAGCAACCCAAAAGAAGAAAGATTATTTCATCAAAGGCTCATCCTAGATCCGAAGAATGAAGAGAGAGTAACTCCAAGGAAGAATGTTGATTCGAATCATGGATGTTACAACAGATACAAAATAGTATTTCATCAAAGGCCCATCTCAAATCCAAAGAATGAAGCAGGAGTAACTCCAAGGAAGAATGTTGATTCAAATAATGGTTGTTACAACAGGTACAAAACTATCTTTTTTGGGCATTGTTTCCATTGTAAAAATTTTGGTCATCAAGATAGATATTACATGGTTCATAAGAATGACACACAAAAACTAAAGGATCAAATAAACAAACCATATGGCCCCAAAGGGCAAGGACAAATCAAGACCTACAATTCTTTTGATCCCTTGGCCAAACTTGATTTGATTTGCTCATTATATAATAATAATGGACACAATCAACAAAATTGCCCACTAAAAAGAGGAAAAGAAAGAAGTGAGAATCCCAACATTGATAAATGTGGGTTAGCTCTATGTGCTCAAATAATGAAAATCATTGGTTTGTGGATAGTGGGTGCTCCAGACACATGACAGGGGACAAAAGGAAGTTTGTCTCATTAAACACAAAGGAAGGAAATGTATCCTTTGGAAGTGGATCTGCCAAAATTGTTGGAAAAGGAATTGTTACTCATATTAATGGAAAAGGAAAAGCTCAAAATACTTTGCTAGTAAACGGGCTGAAACACAACCTCCTGAGTGTTAGCCAAATCTATAATCAAGGACATAATGTTGTCTTTAGCACCAAAGACTATGAAATAAGGAACTCTTCCTTAGGGGAACTTGTGGCAAAAGGGGTTAGAACACCAGAAAACATCTACATTCTAAATAAGATTCAAGAAGATAAATGCTACTTAAGTCAAACAGATGAAAGTTGGTTGTGGCACAAGTGACTTGGACATACAAGCTTCGATAACTTGATGAATATCAACAAGATTAAAGTAGTACGAGACATTCCAAATTTTTTCAAACCAAATCAAGGAATATGTGGTCCATGTCAACATGGAAAGGAAACCAGAACCAGCCACAAGACCAAGGAGTTTTCTAGATCAAAGCCTTTGGAGATCATCCATGCTAATTTATGTGGACCAACTAGAACTCCAGCACTCCAAGGAGAAAGGTATTTTACTTTATTTGTTGATGAATATACTAGAATGATGTGGATATATTTTATAAAATATAAATCCGAAGCATTTGAGTGTTTTAAGAATCTTAATGCTCTTGTAGAAAATGAAAAGGACTCAAAGATTAAGGGCCTCAGAATAGATAGACGGGGATAATTCACATCAAAATAATTTAATGAATTCTATAAAATACATGGAATTAAAATAGAACTCTCTGCTGCCAGAACACCCAAGAAAAATGGGGTAGTCGAAAGAAGAAACCGAACAGTTCAAGAAATGGCAAGAACAATGTTAATAACAGCTGACTTGTAGCCAAAATTTTGGAGAGAAGTAGTCAGGACAGCTGTCTATACCTTGAATCGAACTCAATTAAGACCAAATAATGAAAAGACTCCTTATGAATTATGGAAAGGAAGCCCTGCTTCAGTAAAATACTTCAAGATTTTTGGAAGCAAGTGCTTCATAAAAATCAATGATGGCTCACCAGGAAAGTTTGATTCTCGGGTTGACGAAGGGATCTTCCTTGGATATTCTACACGGAGCAAAGCCTACAAGTGCTACAACAACTGACTACGGAAAATAGTGGAAAGCATTGATGTGAAAATTGATGAAGACCTTCCAAAGAAAGAAATTGAAGAACATGAAGTTGATCCTCTCACCGAAGAAGAAGAACCTGAAGAAGAAGGAAAAAAATAAATAAATACCCAAGGAAAAAGAAACATCTCAAACTCCTTCAAAGATGAAACTTCTCCAAAAATATCTCCTGAAAGAGAAGATTATTGGCAATATAGATGAAGGGATGCAAACCCAAAGAAGGGTGACAAATGCACCAAAGAAAAAATATATTGCTCTTCTATCCATGATAGAACTAGAAACATTTACTCAAGTAAGTAAGGATCCTCATTTTGTAAAATCCATGGAAGAAGAAATGTCTCAAATTGAGAAGAATGAGACATGGGAGCTAATACCTCATCCAAAGGACAAAAACATAACAGGAACCAAGTGGGTGTTTAGAAACAAAATGAATGAAGATGGACAAATCATCAAAAACAAGGCAAGGCTTGTTTGTAAAGGCTATTCACAAATTGAAGGAATTTACTTTGAAGAAACATTTGCACCAGTAGCTTGTGTGGAAGTTATCAGGATATTCTTGGCATTTTCTTGCTCAAAAGGATTCAAAATCTATCAAATAGAAGTAAAATCAACATTTCTGAATGGGGAACTCAAGGAAGAAGTCTACATGGAGCAACCAGAAGGGTTTAATCTAACATAAAGAAAAGACTTTGTTTGTAAGTTGAAAAAGGCATTATATGGGCTGAAACAAGCTCCTAGAGCTTGGTACACAAGATTGGATCACTATCTACAACAACAAGGCTTCAAGAAGGGGGTGGCAGGAAGTAATCTCTACATAAAGACGGATGAGGATAAGTTACTAGTCATACTTGCTTATGTTGATGATCTGATTTTTTCTAGTAATAATGATGAGATGAGCCATGAGTTTTCTCAAAATATGTCAAAAGAGTTCAAGATATCAATGATAGGAGAGTTATCTCACTTCCTTGGACTACAAGTATATCAAACCACGGCAAGCATGTTTATATCTCAAGCCAAATATCTTAAAGACATGCTTAAAAGATATGCATTCTTCCTGGGAGACTATTTAGTATCTTGGCTCAGCAAAACATAGACATCCATATCACTATCTGTAGCTGAAGCCGAGTATATAGCTGCCACAAATTGTTGTACCCAAATACTATGGATGAAGGAAGCTCTAAAAGATGTCAACATAGGTACAAATAAACCAATTACCATCTATTCTGATAACACAAGTGCGATTAGCCTCAGCAAAAATCCATTGATGCACTCAAAGACCAAACATATACCAATCAAGTATCATTTCCTTCGTGAACAAGTAGCTAAACAAAATATCATCTTGGACTATATCAATACTAAGGAGCAGATAGCTGATATTTTCACAAAACCTCTTCCTCGAGAAGCATTTGAACATCTTCATCAAAAGGTGGGGGTTATCTCTTTAGAATCACTTAAGTTTATTCATAAAGATGTTGCGGGACAAGGGGATCAGTTCGACAGGGGGAGTCCTTATACACTCCTTTCCCACTGATGTCAAAGGGGGAGAGAAGAAGAATATTGCCCTCATTGAAAAAGGGGGAGATTGTTGATCTAGATTGTCATTAATGTCAATATGAAGCTAATGAGCTATCAAAGCAGAGAAGAGAAGCAAGTGTAGAAGTGGAAGATTGAGGAGGAGCCACATCAGAGGAGACATATTGGGAGTATCGCGTGCAATGTATGCCCAAGAAGAACTGAGAGGAAGAATTCATCAAAAGAAGCAAAGAGGAATCATAATGGGTCTTTGAATCCAGTTGAAGAATCAAAGTGAAGCTTAGAGAGAATCAACAATGTATGAATTCATAGAAGGAAGGCTCACAGAGAGTCGAGAAACTGAAAAGTGAAAGGCCAAAACCCTGAAGAAAACCTAAAACCACAGCAAAAACACTGAAGAAATGAATCAAAGTCAAAGTGAGGAGACAGATGAAGATTAAACGCACAGGAACCATTGGATCTCGGAGATCAACGAACGAGGTCAAAGTCATGATTAAATTGTGCAGACTGGTATCAAGAAATGAACGGTGGAGATTGATTTAAGTAGTAGCGGAAGAGGAATCCGGAGAAGGTGTCATAGTCGTCGATGGTAGAAGATCTACAATCATTGGGTACAAACAAGCTCGGGTGTTAGTCAACGAAGGAAGGCAGATTTAAAGCTATAATCAGGATTTCGGGTAGATGCAAAATGGTAAGTGGTATTTAGAGGAGAGCACCCAATTCCATTCAATGGTTGACATGTAACAACTAGAGGAGAGATAAAAACCTCTCATTTCGGGCAGGTAACTCTCAGGCAAGTAGTCAATTCCTTCGTTAAAGTGTTTTAGACCTCCCCCGATGATACACTGTTATATCGCAGATTGACCCCATAAAATCTTGTGAACCACGAATAATCCTTAAGCATGTACCCTGGGACCCTGCCAATAACCGATCATCGATAAAAGTTGTGCCCTAACCTGCCGACCATCAATATGCAATATTGGCAATCGTTGGATCCTTGTTTCATGCTTTGTCAGTGCTCCATACCTATCGGAATGCTGATATGTGATATGCAAGGAGCCTCCTAGGTCCCGATTGCGATTTTTCTCCATACTTGGCCATTTTCCTTGTTTTTTGAGTTTTTCAAAGGAATTCTTCAATAGGGTCTAACTTTTGATCCAGGAACCCTTTTTTGGACTTTTATATACGACCAAAAATCTTATTCTGAGGACTACACAATGGAGAGGACACCCTCAAGCTCTGACAATTTCTGTGGCTCAAAATTTTGCATCAAACATCACTATTATTTGGCTCTTGAAACATCTAGTGACTAAATAAGCAGTGGGTGACAAAATTGGCTCCCACTGGGGACAATGCCTTACTGGAAAGGTGATGAGAACCTACAGACCAGTAGTCTTTCCTTCCATTGGGCGTGGAGTTATTCTTAAACAAAATGTAATTTTGTGAAAAAGGACTTTATGATAATAAATTGAAAAAAATCAAATAACAATTTCAACATACAATAGCTATTTACAATGAGCAAGAGACATATATCTCTAATTTTGAAAATAAAATTTTAGGAACTGACCATTTACAGGAAGTTTTGGCAGTTCACCATCCAAGTTTTCAAGCATGGAAGTGTTGTTACCCCTCTTTTCTACAATCTTGAAGGGGCCCAACCATAGTGGATCAAATTTCCCATGCTTACCTTTGTCCTCTCGCCTGACATCCCATTTGAGCACTAAGTCTCCTTACTGAATAGGTTGTCCTTAGCCTTCTTGTCAAATAGAGATTTCATCCTTTTTTGATAGTTTGAGAGTTTGGTCCCCTCCTTCTCTCCGTTCTTGTGAAGCTCCACCAGTTAATTTATTCTTATGTTCAAGGCACTTGGTTCTTCCTTGACTTCTTGTAGCAACTTAGCTATTGCCATTGCTTATTGGATAGGGAAGACAACAACATTGCCATTTACTAGCTCAAAGGGTGATTTCCCAGTGGATATTTTGGGTGTGACATGGTTAGCCCACAGAGAAAACTTTAGTTGGGAGTCCCAGTTCCTTTGATTTTCAGAAACGGTCTTATTTAGAAATCTCACCATAGTTTTATTAGAAGACTCAGCCAAGTCGTTCCCTTGAGGTATGTAGTGGAGTGTCCAATAATGATGAATTTGTGGCAGAAGTTGGTGAACTTGGTAGATTTGAAAACCTATGAATTACAGTGATGATTTTAAAAGGACACCTGAAACGAAATAATATGTTCTCCTCCATGAATTTTATCACCACTGAATCAGTAGCATTCCTAGCAGGGATAACCTCTACCCACTTAGTGAAATAGTCAGTGGATGTTAAAATCCATTTGTGTTGGTCACTAGAAGGTGAGTGTATTTCTCCAATAAATTCCAATCCCCACTGTCTAAAAGGATCCTCTAGGTGCATAGGAATCAAAGGGAGAGGAGCAAACTTCTGTCTTTCAGTGAATAGTTGGTATTTTTGGCATAACTTGACCTGAGAATAAACATATCCAAACAACGTGGACCAATAAAATCCTACCTTGAGGATTTTGTGTGCTATTGCCTTCCAACTGTAGTGTCCTCCATAGATTCCCCCATAGAAATCCTTAATCACTTCTTGGGTTTCTCCTTCAACCAAACACAATAGTAATACCCCCACCGAGTCCTTCCAGTAGAGAAGTCCATTGGAGATAATGTATTTCTATGCCTACAATCTCAAACTCCGGTATTTCGATCTATCCAATCCCAATGGGCATCTTAGAAATAAGAGGTAATGAACAATGTTATTATACCTAGGTGATCCCTCATACTTGGCATAGATCTTCTGCACAACCGCTTTAGTTTTGCTCTGTTCATCCTCTGGACTGCCCTTATCTAAGAGCAAGTTTATCCTTAGAGCTTGAAAGTTGGATTCAGACAAAATATTGGCCAACCCTTGGCCTTTGATGAGCTTGGTAGGCTTGATTTCTAGCTCATATTGCTATATTTTGGCTATCCATATACCTCTCTTTCCTTCGTTGTTTCCCTGTACCAAAATGTCTTTGATTGCAGTCATTGGGACAAACAGTGTGATTTCATATTGCAGTACATACATACAAAATGACTTCAGCAGCTTGACCAGTGCATAAGCCTATTTATCCAATATATCATACTTCAGCTCAGCATCCCTTAGGACTTGGATGAAAAAGGAAATGGTTGATCATTACCATCTTTATTTTTTTGTAACAGTAAAACAACAATGGTATGTGGAGAGGCGAAACAAAAGATGTATAAGGGCACTGAATAATCAAGGCTGGCTAGCACTGGGGCCTTAGCCAATTCTTCTTTGATCTTAGTGAAATAACCACAGGGGGCATAGCTCCACTTAACTTCATTCTCCTTCTTGAGCATATTTGTGATAACTTTAACTATCTTAGCATAGTTGGGCATGAATGACCTTATGAAATTTATCCTCCCCAAAAAAGCTTGGACTTCTTTCTTGTTTATGGGAAAGGGAATAAGGTTGATGGCTTTGAATCGTTCAGGATCAATATTTTCTCCTTCCTGTGCTACTATGTGCCCAATCATCTTCCCCTCACTCAGGGAAAACTGAGACATTCAAATTCAGAGAGAGGCCATACCTTCTGAACTTCTCGAAAACGAGCTTTAAATGGAGGATATGCTCTTCATCAATCTTAGAAAAGATTGCAATGTTGTCTAAGTAAAATACTACAAATTTATCTTACTCACGCACAAAAGCTATGTCCATAGCTCTCTTGAATGTGGCTCCTACATTTATCAACCAAAATGGCATGTGGGCATACATGAAATTCCCCCACGGGGTGGTGAAAGTAGTTTTTCTGGTCCTTAGGGTGGACTGCCACTTGGTTTTATCCTGAGAACCCATCCATCATGGACACCCTGGTTGCACCCATTACCTTTTGCAATATATTATCCATCTTAGGCAGAGGGTAGTTATCCTTTAGAGAATTCGTGTTTAAATTCCGAAAGTCCACACACAGCCTTATCTCTCCATTCTTCTTTCGAATAGGGACCAAATTAGCCACCCACTTAGAGTAACTTAGAGGGACTATGATCTTGTCCTACGGCAGCTTCCTTACCTCCTTTTCAATGGAGGGGAGTGAGAGTGGGTTTATTTGTCAGAGTTTTTGTTCTCAAGGCTTTATCCCACTCTTCAAATGAATCTTATGCTAAATAATATTTGCATCAAACAATTTCAAATCATCATAAGACCAAGAAAATACATCTTTGTAAGTTATGAATAGATCTAAATACCTATGTCTGTATTGCAAGGGGATTCCTTTGGACAACCTAATCGTCTAGGGTTCTTCCTCTGATCTGAGGTTGTAGTCTTCAACTCGATCATCCTTCTCTAGGGCCATTGGTTTGGATGCTATGTAGTCTTTATTGAAAATTATTTCAAGTGGAACAATTCCATGAGGGATGGTGTTCCCTTTCAGTTGATTTTTTTTTCCCAACCACTATGTCTTTCCACGAAGTCGCTTCTTGTTCAACTTCTTCCTATTCCTGGTTAATGGTGGAGTGGGAAAACTCCCCAAAGACTTCTATGAATATTTTTACTTGCTCATCATCTTCGAATGCTTTCCAATGTTTGACATTATCAAGTATTGAAGGCCTGTGTCTGACCTCTATTTCATATTTGAGGAGTGGATTCTGTGGGGCCTAAAAGTGCTTGCGGCTATCGCAAGATAATCAGCCATCTTGTTTTCTTCTCTGGGAAGAAACTGGATGTTAAAGGCCAGGAAGAAATTTTCGATTACATCCCACACTTCATGTCAGTACGTCCTCAGCCTAGGGTGTTTGGCTTGGAATTGGTCTCAAATTTGCTTCACGGCTAGCCCATAATTTCCATAGATTGATAGGAATTCAATGTTCATATTTCTCATCATTTGTAACTCGAGGAGAAATGCTTCGTACTCCGCTACATTTTTGGTAGCCTCAAATTCAAGCTTGAAAGAGAGGGGTATCATGCTACCTTCTGGAGATACGAACAATATTCCAACTTTGTTCCCATATTTTGAGTTTTCTCCATCGAAGTACAACTTCCATACTTCGTTTTCATTTAAATGATGGTACTTTAACTGCCTTTTCAACTGTATTGATGCTTCTTCTAAGAGGTTCTCATCCTCTTCTAAAAATTGGTAGGAGATGTCATTATCTTTCCCATACATTGGGGAGTTCTCTGAGCCTTTAGCTGGTGTCACGTTTTAACAAACCAGGATTCACTGTACAACCTTCTTTGCTCACCTCCAAAAGTGAGAATGGTGGCATAAGTAAGGTCTAGCTTGATAGAGCCATCCACTTTGGAACCCAAAGACCTAGCTAAGGGAATTCCAAAATGAGGAGGTATATCAGCCACCACTATATCCATTACCACACTTTTCACCAAGATCTGAGCCAAGTTTACCACCAGATCCTTTATCATGCCTAAGTACTTGACTCTCTTGGAGTCAAAGGAGTACAAGTCTTTGTATGTCTTGGTGATCTCCAAACCCAACTGTTCCATTACTAATAGTGGCATGAGGTTATGTGAAGCTCCTGAATTGAGTGTGAAGTTATGCAGCAAAAGGTCATGGATCACCAAAGTCACATAAAACGGTGCAGTAGAGGGATGCAACTCTTCCACATGTGACCCAAAAATAACCACTGGCCTCTCCTCCTACAAGTTCAAACTATCATGGGATGGTATTGAGCCCTTTGGGTGCATGAATTTGGAGACTTGAGATTTGTATGAGGCTGCTTTAAAAGCTCAATAAGAGGAACACGAATTTTTACCTTTTCCAACTCCTTCTGGAGATTGAACATATGTTGGGCCTTTTCTACATCTCCATGCTCTATTCCTTCTCCCTTCCCCTTGGTAGTTCTCAGTAGAGTAGGAGCCTCTTTTTCTGTGTGTCCCTTAGGACCATTGCTCTCTTTATCTGGAGTCTTCCCTTTGTTTGTGGCTGGAGGAACCACTTGGGGAGCAATTTCCCCTTGTTTGTTTTGGTTCTCTCTTTCTCTTCTTCGAAGATATTAGATTATAATTATGATGTGGTTGTGTTTGCATGAACTATGCAAACTATCTGCAATAATAATCCATATATTCTTCCTCTGTTGCTACTTATCTGTGATGACTAGCCTCCTGGTGAGCCATATTCTCATGTTCCTATTCATCAAAACCATCATATATATTTCCCTACATCTCCTAAGTATCAGATGATTTTTCATTGGGACTATCTTCCAAGTATAACAGATGAGGAATATGATCGAGTTGTTCCTTTCTTTCTCTTGGAAGTAGTTGTAGTGGAGGCCTTCTATATTGTTGGTTATAGCCCCGGTTGTTGACTTGAGAATTCTTCTTGGAGAGGTTCTTGTTCTTGTTTTCGAGCTTCCTAACCTTTTGTGATAAACTCTTGATGAGTTTGTCTAGATATTCCCACTTCGGGTCTGATGATTCCCCAACTCAACCAGAGGAGGATGCCTCCTATTTTCCTCTTTTGGGTTCAACAGGTTCTTGCTTTTCTCTTGACTTCCTTGCCAAGTCCATATTGGCTTCCACTTCAAGTGAATCGATCTGAAGTTGGTCTAGAGTGGTAGATTTCCTTTATCTCATGGTAAAACCAACATCAGAGTCAAAGGATCCCAAGAAAACCACACGAGCTGCAGCTGGGGGAGGCTTTATGTCGAATAGTAGGTTACTGAACTACTTATTAGATCTTTTGATAAATTTTGTAGTATCCTCAGGCTTTTTCATTATTGCATTGAACTCAGTAAGGAGGTACTCATGGTTCCTATTTTCTCCCCATTTCTGGGTGAAAGACTTTTCAAGTTTCTCCCATGTAGTGATGGAGGCATTAGGCAAGGATTTGAACCATTTTCTAGGCTCTCCATCGAGGGACTATACAAAAAGTCTCATAACCACATCCAACTGTTCCACATTTATGTTCATGGTAAAAGCAATGAAGGTTTCAATGTGACTTTTTGTCGTGTTATCATCTTCCCCATTGAACCTAGGCAGATTCTTTAGGTAATACTGGGGCATTTCACTCAGAGGCTGGGGGTAGATGAAGAGGTGCATATTTATTGAGAAAAAAGCTTGGGAGAGCCATCTGGACTAATGGAGGGAAATTCAAATTTTCTTGAGGGACTAGGGTTAAGACCACAGGGGTTGTAGGGGAAGGAGGGTATGTTAGGGCCTTAGGAGTAAGTACAGAATATTGAGTAGCAGCAAGTTGAGAATTGGAAGAGGGAACTTCGAAGGTTGATGAGATGGTAACACAGTTTGGGGGAGTTTTCTCTTTCCATACTTTCTAAAATCAATTTTTCAGGGCTAGATACAAATGGAGCTTTCAGTTGGGATGTATTTGAGCGAGTATGAGGCCTTTTAAAATCCATGGTTATGAATGATAATGAGAGGGATGTGGAGTCACCAAGGTGATATGGATGCAATCATAACAAACTTTGATCACCTATTCAAAGAGTGCTTCATCTTGTTGTATCCTAGGGGAAAGAATCCTTCAATAAGGTCGCCAACAACGGTGCCAAAAGATGTTGTATCTCCAAAATACAACCTTGGATTACTTCAATACCAGTGCCTAGGCACATCTAAAATGGTGTGTCTCAAATGGTTTACAAGATATTGTAGACAACATTTACGATCTATAGATACATATGTACATAGGAAAAGGATTGGTTCATTAATCCAAAGAAATAAAACATGAATTTCTGGAGGCCGGGAGCTTCAAGGTCTTACAACTAGTAATCTTTTGCGAAGTGTGTGAGAGAGGAAAACAGGGAAGAGTAGCTCATCACATAGAGCATAAGGCTTCAAGACTTCTATATTTAACACACAAAGATTGAGACATTAAGGATTTCTATTCTTATTTGGGCTACAAGAAGAAATAATGAATGAAGGGGAAGCTGAGAGCTATGATTCATGTGCTGTAGATTTAAAGATCTAATCTCAATATTTCTCATAGGCATATACATAAACAATGTTCAGACAAATGAATATGTGAAACAGTTACAGGCATTTACATTAACATATAGATACTAATGGATCTGTGAAGGAGCTTGAAACACATCTAGCAACAATAATTACATGAATTCAAGGAAGAAGCATGGACATAAACATGCATTAAATAAAGGGGAACACATGCTATATTCCTTTGAAGAGGGAATCACCATTATTTCCTTGATATTATGAAAGATATGTATTGCAAAGGAGATATATCGTATGAAAATATAACATGCAGTGTTTTCTCTAGAATTTTTGAACCTGAACTAAGTCTTGCTTTCCCCTATTTATCTGGAGAGTGGAGCAAGGAGATACATTATAGAAAAAATATCTATCTCTAGACCCAACTGTCAGGTACTCTAGCTGTATTAGTTGTGAATGGCTCCGCGGCCCAAAAAGTTATTATAGAAATAAATGCCCCATTTGGAGGAAGGAATGTTATAGGACAAAACTAAGTAAATAATTGGACATAATAGTAAATGAAAGTCCCTATGCCCATCCTATGATTGCATCGGCCTCATGCTATAATTTATTCGCAATATGGCCCCTTGTGTTGCTCGGCCATCTTCCATCACTTCTACTTTTATTGCAAGGGTGCCTTGTTCTGTGAAATGGGGGGTTGGGTCACGCGTAGGTACTTGTTTTTGCTGTCTTATGCTGTGTAGTGGGGCGAGGCTCCATACTGAGACATTAACCTTCCTGAGTCTTGATAACCTCTCTATTGCATCACCATGCTCCATTAAAGTTCTTAGTTGTCGACCCATCTGCCCATTAAAACTCTGTATTACACTATCAATGCATTGATGTGGTAGGTGGGAGGCATTCCCTGGAAACAACATAGTCACATAGGCGCAAGCTTTTTTCTTTAAAATAGGTGAAAACAAGCATTTTCTAGATTTCCCCTTTAGCCCCTTTATCATATCCCTTCGTGTGATTTTCCTCATATGACCGGGAGATGGGACTAGGGGCCGAGCCATCAGGTGCTAAGGCCCTCAGACTTGTGCCTTGAGGCCTTTTCCTTTTTTATCGATTTCTCCTGCATATCGACATTGAATGCACTTTTCGTTAAGCTTTCCCATTGGAAAACTATGATAGCTGATATGCGGGATTGGGCCCACCAAAATATATCGTAATCACAACCCAGAGAGGGGGGGACTCTTTGCCTTTTTCTTTGGAGTAGGCTAACAGTCCAAATGTGAGATCTTTATAGACCTTGCCATATAATTTATCACATCCGGAGAGGAGTCCCGCACATCACAATCACACTGTGCCAATGTATTAATATTTTTCTTTCTCCATAGTGTGGGTCTATAGTCCATACACGAGATCCTTATAGACCACGACATAATACTTTATCGCGTCCAGGGGGTTCCTCCATATTGCAGTCGTTGGCTCCATCATCTTTAGATTTTCACCTCAAATACTGCAATCGCCAATCTGTGGGGTGATGTCATTGTTGCCATGTGTCACCCTGTGAGTGGTGACATGTGGCACTCGGAAATGGTCTTATGTTACCCTCAAAAACACTAAAACCAGGTGACACGTGTCATTTGCCACATCATCAACCATATTGCGCATCACTGATGATGTCAACTGCCCTGTCATCTCTAAAGACCAATCGCATGCCACCACGTGACCCCCTAGAGGAGAGAGAAAAAGGCATGTCTAACCTTGTTTTGCAAGCCATTCCTTTGTTAATGAATTCGGCCTTCCCCGACAATACAACACTTTATTACAAATCGGCCCTCGCATGGTCTTTGGAGTTCAGAACACCGCCAATCTGCCGATACCGCTATACTACTATACTGCCACGTGGAGTAGAGAGAAGGGGGGTGCCTTGCTCTTGTTTTGCTCCACTTTCCTTTTTATTTGTTTTCTCGCACCCCCCCGGGGCAACGACGATGTACCACTTTATTGCACTATCGACAGTTTGTAGGTCTTTTCAAATTGAAACCCCCCCGACCCACCGATCGTCGATGCCATGTGGAGGAGAGAGGAGGAGGGCGCTCTGCCTTGGTTTTATAGGCACTTACTTCATTAAAGTGTTTTAGCCCTCCCCCGACGATACACCCTTATATCGCAGATCAGCCCCCAAAAATCTTGTGAACCACATATAAGCCTTAAGCATGTACCTTGGGACCCTTCTGATAGCCAATCACCAATAAAAGTTGTGCCTTGACCCTCCGACTGTTGATCTGCGACATCGGCAATTGGCAGATCATTGTTTCACGCTCTGTTAGTGCTCCATACCTGTCTGAACACCAATATGTGACATGCGATGAGCCTCTCTGGTCCTGATTGTGATTTTTCTCCATACTTAGCCATTTTCCTTGTTTTCTGAGTTTTTCAAAGGAATTATTCAATAGGGTCTAACGTTTGATCCAGGAACCCTTTTCTGGACTTTTATGTACCACCAGAAAGCTTATTTCCAGCACTGCACAATATAGAGGGTACCCTCAAGCTCTGATAGATTTTGTGGCTTAGAATTTGGCATCAAACATCACTTCTATTTGGCTCTTGAAGCATCTAGTGACTGAAAAAACAGTGGGTGACAACATACCACCTGCATGATTTAGAGGTCTGAGTGGCGGACATCAACTTTCATATGCAAGAGCATGACAACTTCCTAGTAGTTCCTCTTGGATTTCCTCCTCACCACCCTCCATGACATGATTATCTTAGGTTCTCTGTCTTTTTTGCCATCTTTTTGCTATGTAAGGCTGGTAAGACCATAAAAATTAATGGTTGTATGATTACATCTTATGCTATCTCCCACACCCCCCTTCTCTCACATCTAGCTTTAGTGCAGCCAGGGAGGGCGTGCAGTCTATTTTTGTACTCTGGTTTTCATTGTTGATAATATAATTATGCTCTTTTGACAGATAAAAAAAATGTAAACATTTTAGCTTGGTCAAAATAGAATAAAAAAGTAAAAAGTAAAAATAAAAATAACAAAATAAAAATGGCCTATGGCATTGGCCCATGGTATTGAGATCCCATGGTATTCATGTGGAATATACCTTATTTAAAAGGGAAAATTAAACCAGCCTAGATCCATCTTAACTCATGATCTACCAAATGCCTAGAGGGATCAAATATCTTGATATACAAATCTCTTTTAGAGTGAAAATAGATTTGATCCCTTTCAGGGCTTGGTAGATCCGAAGTTAAGTTGGATCTTATAAAAATCACTTGAGTCTATAATTTACTAAACCTAAATAATTATTGTTAAGGTGTTTAATGAATATTTCATATACAAATATTTACATTTATTAAATCATTAATATATATAGTTATATTTTATATTAATTATTTTAATGGACCCCACACACAATTTGTATAAAAAAATTATTACTATGTTAAATTTTGATGGTAAAATATAAATACCCTACATTAATATTAGTTATTTTTTATTACTCATAATTTATTTTAAAAATATTATTAAATTAAATATTTTATATAAATATCACTTGAGCCTATAGCTTACTAAACCAGTCATTTTTAGTGGTTGTATTTGATTGTATTAAAGTAGCTTTTGAGAAAAGTGTTATTACTCGTGGTTTGGTTATAGTGTATAGTTTGGTACTTTATATTGATTTAATTAGTTTTCGTTCATGTTTTATTAGAGCACATGGGTTTTTAATTTATATTTATCCAATTTATAAATTTCTGTTTGTTAATTTTTTTTTTTTATAAATTAAAAATTACGAGATAGGTCATTCTCTCTCAGTGAAATTATTTAACTTTGGTTTACATTTTACATATTATAATTTATATATGTTTTAATTTGACTATTAATTAAAATATATAAATCCATTTTTTTTTCTAAATATTTTTTCCCAATTTTTAAAAATGTTAACAAATTTTCTTTACATTACATCTATACATCATCTCAATATTGCTCTTATTGCTCTTATTATGATAAGAGAAATACATCTCACCCTTATATCATTGTAAAAAAATTACCTGTCACCATTGCTCTTATCATTGTAAAAATAATAAGTTAATATATAACTTATTACATGTAAGAATAATTAATCTCGTGAAAAAGATTCTATTGATTCTATTTAATGAGTGAATTTCTAATAAAAAATTACTACTTAGGTGCGAGGAAAGTTATAATTATGGAATTATAAATTTTTATATGTCACGGAATTATTGAACAAGCTTTTGAATGATCCAATAATGATTGAGAAAGATAATTCAAGTAAGTAGTTTAAATTTAGTTGATTGTTGTTAATTATTAAGGGAAATTCATGAGAAATGAGTTATATCAAAGGAGTTTAATGATGGTTAATGAGTTGTTGGAATTTTGTGATATTAATAAAAAAGAAAAATTGCTTATATAAGGAATATAATTAAAGTGGTAAGAAAATGTACGTTGTATTTTGGTGATGATATTTAAATTATTATGTTTACACATGTTTTAAAATATTTAATTGAACATATAAAAGAAATTATTGTTAGTCTATCAACCAATTTTGTTGTGTTTTTTAATATTTCATGTTAAAAAAAGCCCTCCAAAGTTTTTATTGTTAGCTTTGTTTAATAATGTATAGGATGATCTAGTTAAAGCATAACATGAAACCACTCACTAGAAAGCCCCGTGATTATGAAATTGAATGTGTATAATATATTTGACTTTTAGGTTCATATCTCTAGGTAATGGCATGATTGTACCCAAAAATGCTTAACTAGTTGTGTGTGTTTTTTTGTTTTTTTTTTCTTTGTTTTTTTCTTCATTTTTCATGTGTTAATTTTTTCATGTGTTAATTTATTATGATTTAGGTTATATTTTTGGTTATTGAAGATCTTGGTATTAATATGTTATAGTTGTAATGCAATGTATTTAAAGAGGATAATATAGTGTACCTAAGGAGGTGTTTGAATGAAATATTTAATGTAATGTAGCGATAATCATGGAATAAGATCTACTTAATTGTTGGTGGATAATAAATAGGCCTACTAGGTAGTCAAAGGGAGTATATATTAATAAGGGGTAGTTGGCATATGATTAAGGAATATTCATGAGAATACACACAAACATGAGTATCATTATATTGGATATGTTGGTGTTGTGGCCAGCAACAACCACCCTGCTTATTTAGTTTTATCATTAATACTAAATAAGTGGGGACCCTTATTCAAAAAAATCTAAAAAATAAATTAGTGCTTGTATTCCTTTTTTGAATAAAACTTATTATCATAAACTTAGGAGAATACCCGAAAAATCAAAAAGACTTAAGTTTTATGATAAGTTCAAACAAAACCGTTCCCTTAATAAAAAAGTGTCGCATCGCAAAAAGGTAATGGATGCCTTCCTACAAGCGGAATCCTAAGATTGCGAAATCTCGATGCGAAATCACCCACTAAAAGACACTCATCGCATCGCATGCCTCAAATATCCCCAAGGTGAAATACCTCAAACCGCCGATATGCGATGGTACATCTCGCAAATCGCATATCGCAGAAAACACATGGTAATGGATGATTGCCACATGTAATGACTTAGCGATATTGCGATATTGGGAAGCAAATCGCAAAATCGCCTTATCTTAGATCTTCAGGGCTTGTCGTTCAAAAAAGCTTTTTCATAAACCGATGCCCAGTGATGCACATTAATGTTAATTAATGAGTTAGTTGGTAATCATTAATGAAATATGGTTTTGATCTGATCGAAGAGCCATTTCACGTAGGGTGATATATTTTTGACATTTAAAGCTTTCCCGTTACCTTTTTCTTATCATTACTCTTGCCTCATTTGTAAACTGCAGGAGCGAAGAACAGAGAAGTATACATAGCAGTGTTCAGAATATTATGGGAAAGAAGGGTAAAGCTCAGAGTTCTGAAGATAAAGAAATGACGCCCTTGTACATAGAAAACACCTGTAACAGAGATGCCAGTATTACTACTTGGGAAAGCATGCACAACCTACTTGAGGAAGAAAATCCCAGAGTAATGGAGGTTACAACGACTGCAGATTCATGCGGGTCATCTGAGGCGTCGATTACAGAACTAGCATTCTCGTTCTTGCACCAGATAGGGGTGAGACCCAAGATTCTTCCATACACGGACATGGTCAAATGGGTGCTGGATAGTGTTGATATCACAAATAGACTATTTAAGACTTAGGGTCAAGAACTCATGGAGTCATTCTTCCCACAAAATTTAAGGTTTACATCCTCTAACAAAAAACGTGCAAGAGGCGAAAATAGCACCAGGGAAGCCCGGATTGAGAAACGAAGGCAACTTCCGATGCGCGATTTGCCGGGCAAAACCCCTTGAGAAGGAAAGCCTCTAATCGCTTAGTCACCTGTAAGCCCGGAAAATTGTAGAAAAAAAATGGTTCTAAGGGAAAAAGGAAAACCCTGAACTCTAAAAAACCAGTGGTATTTATTAGGGATATCCTCAAGTGGATGTAAATATCAGAGACCACTCCAAGATATTTACCAAATGCACAACATCTACAGACAAGCTGGAGACAAAAGGCTCAAGAAAAAGCAGAGTCCATCAAAAGGTTAACCAAGTTGAATTGGGATTCTTACTGGACGTACTTGGTAAAACCACACAGCCAGTGCATGACTCTCGAATGTACCATTAACTCTGCTGAGAAGATGGCGCCAGCACTTGCTGATTCTCTTTCACGGGACAGCTAAAGTCAGAGGTCGGCCATCCAACTCTCCTCAAGAAAATGTTGAACGCTTGCAACTACAAGGAATAGATACATAGATAGTTAATTACCGTTTTATTTTTAGATTCAATTTTAGTTTTAATATTGCTTTATTTTTGCCTAAAATGAGGACGATCATTTAAACCGCATCCTACATTTTTGTAATAAATTATTTTTAGATATAGTTAGTAGTATTTAAACCATTCTCGTGCATTTAGAGAAGGGTCCTGAAATTTGTAAAAAACTTGTCCTCAGAACATGCACTTTTGCACCCTCCGAAGAGGTTTTGATGAATGAATGGAACAAGATTTATTGATATCTATGTTTAATATCTACTACTGATGTTGCACTTTTGTACTCTTAGTAGATGTTAAATTAAGAAGAGATAGATCATTATTGTTGAAGCTTATGAGTAGAACTCATTATAAATGGTACTTTTATCTCTTAACAATTTCTGCTTATGCGTTGAGGCGATATTCATGTTCAGTTATTTATATATGAATGCTTGAGTTATCATTTGGCACTTCTGTATCGTGATAGCTATTTATTTATGCTTAATATATGAATGACTTATTATGCGATATGCTTTTCACAATTGTTTCGTCTAACTTTTTTTACGAAATGGTTTATCTTTATTGAATTCTTTTCTCATAGCAGTTGAATGATCTTTATTACCAATTGTTGTTTGAAATTATTTTAGATCGCATAACTGAAAGATTGAATCTCGAGTTAGTTTTAGAATTAGATATTTCTGTTCATTAGAATACAATTGCATTAGATTTAGATTCAAAGCATTTTACTTAGAAATTATTAGGAAGGAAATATCAATTCTCAACACACACACACATAAATTAGGAAACTGGTCCCATATCCCCAGTCGGACCCACTATACCAAATGGAAAAGGAGCTGCTAACCAAGGTCCGGACCGGGTGGGTATCCCCCTTGTTGTAGACCCTATTTTTGGGGCTTCAACATATTTTGCACTAGAAAGAGGGCCCCGAACTATGAATGGCAAGTAAATCTAGATCTAAATACCATTCTGAGAGTAAATCGCCCTCACCATCTCCCCCAACTTCTCCATTGCATTTAGAATCTTTAAATCTTGAACAAGAAGTCGATAAAACAACAACCACTACCACAAACCTGAATATTTCAGAGAAATCTACTATTGAACATGCTGAAGTTGAATCTTTGATTCATAAACTTCAGCGATTTTCTATATCACCCCAAAAATATGAAAAATCTCAAGGTAGTGTGACTTCGCAATATAACCCTTCTCATCCTCTTACCAAATTGAAGAGTGAAAAGTTTGGTATTGAACCAACTGAGTTACCTCTAATAGTGAGACTCTTTCATCATCATCATCATCCATCTCACCATCCACCCCTCCACTTCAGATTATTGTCCACCAGACCACTGGAACTTCCACATCTCCCTCTCAATCATCTAGAACCATAATATCCTCATCTTCCCAACCGCAGAGATCATATTCTACACTTTCCTCTGTTAGTAGTTCAACGATGGCCTAAACTCCATGGAATAACCCAGGGGCAGTCTTAATGCCTGCACCCTTGAGTCAAATACTGGCCCATCCTGAAGAATGGCCACCTAAGTTTAACCCTGAAGCAGGCATGCTAGCAGAAGAACACATACATAACTTTATGTTATCTATAAATCTCAATGGGGTTACTAATGAAGACTTTGTTGTCCGACTCTTTCATTACACTTTGCAAGGAGCAGCTGGATCATGGTATTTCTCATTACCATCTGGATCTATCACTAGTTGGGATATTTTCTAAGAACAATTCTTGTCTAAGTTCGGGGATGACAGGTCTACTGCGACACTGATCAATGACCTATCTAATCTTAGGGCTGAGTCAGGGAACCTATCAAAGATTTTAAATCACGTTTCGATAAACTGTTGAACAAAATTCCTACCACTTCTAAGCCTAGTGAAGAAGTTCGAAGTGAATGGTACATCTCTGCTCTACCATCAAACATATCAATCTTCATCAATAGGGCTAACAAAACAACTTTAGCTGAAAATATGAAGGAAGCAATAGCAGTGGAGAAACGTATCATAGCCTTAGAAAAGAAGAACGTTGGTGATGAACGAAAATCTAAGAAGGTTACTTTTAAAGAATATCCAAAGAAAAAACAATCAAAAGACCCATTCGATTTAGAAGGATTGCAGAAAGTTTTGAAAACCATGTCCAATGAAATGGTTGACATTAAGAAACAAGTAGCAGAGACCTCTTCTAAAAAGCCTTACAAGCCTTATAGAAGAAATCCTTCAACTGATTTAAAGCCTCCCAATACTATTACAAATGTTGAATCAGAAGAAGAAGAAGAGGAAGTTTCTAACGAAGAGCCTACTGATGAAGAAGACGTTGTAGAAGTACAGGGTATGTGGGATTTCATCGTCCCATATGAAGAAGATTAAGAGGCATCACCAATCAGTACTAGAAGTAGAAATCAACTTGATCCTCCACAACCTACTATGAAGCCGAAGAGCACAAGCTCAATGTCTAAGGATAAAGTCATAGGTAAGAAAACGTCACCCAAAGTGACTCAAACAAGCCCAGTCCAAATAGATTCACCAACTCCATCTAAAACATTGATTTTTTATGATGAGATGGAGTAAAATATCATAGAAGACATGAAGAAGACTAGGGCTAACATTACTTTTTATGAATTGAGCAAGTTAAAACATCAACAAAAGATACTTTTGAAAGAGTTACATGCAATACCTGTTGCACATCTGTGCGCTGTTGTAATCTCGCAAGCTTCCCACAAGATGGGAAGACCTCCAACTAGTATGACTAATAAAGTTGATCCTAATGATATCGCTCTAATTGGAGGAAGGCCAAGATCTCATACACCCCCATTTCTTCTTACTTATGAAGTTTTCAACAAAAATTTGCATAATTGTTTAGTAGATTCAGAAGCTTCATCTAATATCTTACCTAAATCAATATGTGCAAAGTTGAACGTCCAACTTCAAAAATCTGTTGTGCACATAGTTCAGTTGGACCGGTCACGGGTTGAAGTGATCGGTGAACTAAATCAGGTTACCATAAGGTTGTCATCTAACCCAAAGGTATGTCAAGTTATCGACATTTTAGTTGCAGATATTCCAGAATTTTATGGCTTAATTCTTAGCAGAGCTTGGTCTGAAAAGCTTCATGGATACTTTGCAACTGATTTGTTGCATATGTGGCTCCCTTACAATGGTAAACCAAATCAGATAAAGGTTGAGCGAGAAAGATATCAAAAATACATAGTAACAGAATTGGAAGGAAAAAATGAACCTGTAGCATACAACAACAATATAATTGGCAACTATTATGTTGACTCTTTCTTAAGAAATTTTAATGCTCATACTTTGCCTTACTTAGAACATTCTTTTTTATCTCAAGTAGAAATTTTTTCTCAAACAGAAAGTTCTAAATGTCTTAATTTCGTAGATTGCCCTGTAAATAAATCTTTATTTTGGAAGTTATTTTTTGACGGTTCCAAGTCTAATGAGGGAGCAGGAGCAGGATACGTATTAATCAGTCCAGAGGGAGACAAAACTATGCTAACTTGTAGACTCGAGTTCGATTGCACCAATAATACTGCAGAGTACGAAGCCTTAGTCCAAGGATTATATAAAGCAATCAGATTAGGTATCAAGTATCTACAAGTTTTTGGAGATTCTAAAATTGTTATCAGACAGGTACGAAATACTATACATTGTCTATCAGGTCATTTAAAGAATTATCAATCTTTAGTACAATATCTGACTAAACATTTTATAGCATTCAATATTTCATCAATTCCCAGACTCCAAAATGCTAGTGCTGACCTCTTGGCAAACGTAGCTTCCAAGCTCATTCCCTCAGAAGACTATAGCCTAGATATATTTTCAATCGAATTAATCTTTAGACCCTCGATTCCTGATAACATTACCAATTGGAGAATTTTCAATGATGATCCTAATATTGTAAGTTTCCTCACATCAGAGGGATCTTACATTAATCAAATAATTGACGAGGACCAACATGATAAACAATTGCAACAAGATAGCACTAATAATGCTATGCCAAAATCAGTAGTCAAATTGGAAGACCTATATGATTTGAAAGACTGATTCAAAAGATCTACCAATTCAAAGCTTCAAAGTTCAACTCTGAACTATGAATTAGTAAATCTAGGAACTGATACCAAGCCACAGAATATCAATCTAGGTCTTGGCCTAGCCCCTGAAGAAATATTAGCATACATTCATCTCCTAAAACAATACAAAAGTGTCTTTGGCTGGAACTACGATGAACTTAAGACCTACGACACTTCTATCATTCAACATACTATCCCAATGATAAACGATGAAAAACCTGTCCAGCAGAAGCTGAGAAAGATCCATCCTAATCTAGAGAACTAGAACTAGATCAAATCCAAGCTCAATAAATTATTGAAAGCCAAAATCATTTTTCCCGTTCGACATTCTAAATGGGTTTCCAATATGGTTCCCATTAGAAAGAAAAACGAAGATATCAAAATTTGCATCGACTTTCGAAATCTTAACAAAGCCTGCAAAAAGGATGATTTTCCTTTGCCTCCCATGGAGAAAATATTACAGGCAATTGCAGGATCAGAATTCATGTCCTTTTTGGATGGTTTCTTTGGCTACAACCAAGTTTTGGTCCATCCCGATGATCAATTAAAGACCACATTCAGAACCAAATGGGGCACTTATGCATATCAAAAGATGCCTTTAGGTCTGATCAATGATGGCACCACATTTCAAAGGGCCATGGACACCGCATTTAAGGGATTAGTAAACAAATCAATAGTAATTTAATTGGATGATATAACTGTATATTCCAAAAAATGAGGTAATCATCTCAGAGATTTAAAATAGATCTTCCAATGTTGCCAAAGGTATGGAATTTCACATAATCCAAAAAAGTCCTTTTTTGCATTAAGTGAAGGAAAACTTCTTGGATTTATAGTGTCAAAATCTGGAACCCATATTGATCTTGACAGAATCAAGGATATTTCTGAAATACCCTTGCCTCACAACAAGAAAGCTATGCAATCTTTCCTTGGCTAGATTAATTTTGTAAAGAGATTTGTTCCCGACTTTTCCAGAATCATATCTCCCTTACAAGCAATGATTAAAAAGAATTCAATCTTCAAATGGGGCCAAGACGAATATGAAGCATTCAATCTGATTAAACAAGCAATTGTAAACGCTCCATCTTTAGCAACTCCAAATTTTTCTGATCCTTTCATTTTGTATACATTCGCCTCTGATAGATCATATGCTGCGATACTCACTCAAGCAAATCAAGACAAGGTGGAAGCCCCAATTGCCTTTTTCAGTTCAAATCTACAAGGGGCTTAATTGAATTACTCAGATGTCGAAAAACAAGCTTATGATGTTTTCAAAGCGATCAAACATTTCAGACCCTTTGTGCTTAAAACCCATGCAAAAATCATAGTGTCGTTTCAACGGTAAGAAATCTTTTAGTACAGAAAGACGTGGGTGAGAAAAGAGGCAATTGGGTTACTACCTTACAAGAATACGACGCTGAAATTAAGCCAGCAAATATTGTAAAAGGTCAAGGCTTATGCAAAATGTTGGCTGGAGCATCGCTTATTTCTAAAACACCATTTGGAGAAGTACAAATGTATGAGGTAAGCCTAAACAATATTGAATCATTATATGTTGATATCATATTTTATCTAAAGAACGGATATGCTCCTTCAAACCTCGATTATACAAAGAAAAGAGCCCTAAGGTTGAAGGCTAAGCAATATCAACTCGTAAACAATGTACTTTTTAGGATGAATTATGATTATGTCCTCCTTAGATGTCTTGAGAAATTTGAAGCTGAAAAGGTGTTGCAGGGACTCCACGATGGACCAGCAGGTGGACATTATGCTGGAGATGCTACCGCACATAAAATCTTGTGTGTTGGGTACTATTGGCCTACACTGTTCAAATATGCGCATAGCTATGTAAGGAAATGTCAAGTTTTCCAAATTGCTGCTGGGAGACAAAAGAAACCATCGTTACCTTTGCAACTAGTCAATATCGATCAACCCTTTGATCAATGGGGATTGGATATAATAGGTGAGATCATTCCTCACTCTTTTAAACAGCATAGGTATATCCTTACAGTTACAGATTATTTCACTAAATGGGTAGAAGCAGTTCCCCTCAAGACAGCTAATGCTAAACATATCATTGATTTTATTGATCAGTTCATAATCACCAGATTTGGTTTACCCTTAGCTTTAATGTTTGATAATGCATCATATTTTTCTAGCAATGCTATGACTGAATTTGCACTCAAAAGAGGTTTTAAACTTAAATACTCTGCCAATTATTACCCACAGGGGAATGGATTAGCTGAATCAATGAATAAAAACTTAATTAGAATCATTAAGCGAACCATCGATCAAAATCATAAGAATTGGCACAAATATTTAATATATGCTCTATGGGCAGACCGAATCACGCAAAAAGCCTCCATTGGTACTGCTCCCTTTAATTTAGTTATGGGAAATAAGTAGTCCTTCCAACTCATCTAGCGATTCCCTCTTTGGCCTTAGTTCAATATATTGATGAAACACCAACTTCTTCCTTATAACTAAGGCAGCTGCAAATCCTTAAGCTAGAAGAGCAACGAGAACAGGCTAAAATAACACATGCTCATCACCAAGCATTAGTAAAAGCTTCTTTTGATTCAAACATGATATCCAAAAAGGACTTTCAGATTGGATATTTAGTTTATAAGGCTCATGAGGAAAAGGGCAAACATACGAAATTTCAACGAATGTGGCTTGGCCCTTTCCAAATTGCAAAAATCATAGGTCCATATACTTTTATGTTACAGAATTTAACAGGAAAAAGAGAATCTTTACCTGTTAACGGACAGATCCTCAAAATATACTTTCCATAGGAGATCATTCTTCTACTTTTTTAAATTAGTTTTTCCTTTATTTTGATAAATAAAACCAGTTGTAAATGGTTACATTTGGAATTCATGAAAAAGACAAGTATTTCTTTTAGATTTGTTTTTCACTTGTATAAATAGAAATGATTTAGAAAATTAGTCATTATTATTGAAAGATACAGTCAAAGGTTATAAGCCTAAAACTAATACTAGTTTCAACCCTATAAATTTTGATAAAAAGCGACCTTTAGTGGGAATTTGTTTTATATCAGTCAAATGAAAGGTATCACAAACAAAACAAAGATTCTCTGTAGAAAATCTCTTTCCAAAAACTCTACCATTGTCATCCAGAGCTATTCTTAAGGAAACAATGACTTCCTCCCCACCTAGGGAATTACGAGCTTCAAGGAATAATCCAGCAATACACTTTAAACTTAAAGAATAAGAGGTCTCATCACGAGCCGACTTATCATGATCATAGATATTATAGCTTGTTGACTTTGCCAAAATTGCATACCACAACAGGGCAATGACTCGAGATTGTTTCAATCAAAAGACAAGGGGTCTCATCACGAGCCAGCTTGTTCAACAAAGTTATAAATCAAGTGAGTGGCACTGCCATAATTTGGCTACCGAACCAAGATATTGTTCTTTGAGGATTAAAAGAAAAATAAAAGCAATAAGTGTGGATATGGATTTCCCTTTGAAAATCGTATATTTCTCCAAGTAGGATACAGGATCATTGTTGGGTAACAGGTAACCCTGTCGAGGCTATAAATGCCTGTTGGCGGCAGAGGCTCTACCTATGACAAATGAGCATATTTAAAACTGATTTACAGAGAAGGCTTTGTTTTTATCTTTATAAACCAAGTAGTGACTAATGTAAATACAATGACTAGCTCTAAGAAGTAAATAACCAAAGTTAACATAGAAAAAACAAACTATCATTGACAGCTAAAAGCATGGTGTACTTTATCTTTCTATAATAAAGTTCGATTTTCTAGAAAAACTTTCTGTTTTGGAAGTTTTGAAAATTCAAAAGAAAAGCAGAGATAACTGGTTCTGCCAAGTGACTCGCCAATTGTTGTGGCCAGCAACAACCCCCCTTCTTATTTAGTTTTATCATTAATACTAAATAAGTGGGGACCCTTATTCAAAAAAATCTAAAAAATAAATTAGTGCTTGTATTCCCTTTTTGAATAAAAGTTACTATCATAAACTTAGGAGAATACCCGAAAAATCAAAAAGACTTAAGTTTTATAATAAGTTTGAACAAAATCGTTCCCTTTATAAAAAAGCGTCGCATCGCAAAAAGGTAATGGATGCCTTCCTACAAGCGGAATCCTAAGATTGCAAAATCCTGATGCAAAATCACCCACTAAAAGACACTCATCGCACCGCATGCCTCAAATATCCCCAAGGTGAAATACCTCAAACCGTCGATATGCAATGGCACATCTCGCAAATCACATATCGTAGAAAACACATGGTAATGGATGATTGCTACATGTAACGGCTTAGCGATATTGCGATCTGCGATATTGTGATCTGCAATATTGCAAAGCAAATCGTAAAATCACCTTATCGCAGATCTTCAGGGCTCGTCATTCGAAATTTTTTTTTCATAAACTGATGCCTAGTTATGTGCGTTAATGTTAATTAATGAGTTAGTTGGTAATCATTAATGAAATATGGTTTTTTGATTTGATCGAAGAGCCATTTCACGTAGGGTGATATATTTTATATATTTTCTACATTTAAAGCTTTCCCGTCACCTTTTTCTTATCATTACTCTTGTCTCATTTGTAAACTGCAGGAGCAAAGAACAGAGAAGTATACATAGCAGTTTTCAGAATATTATGGGAAAGAAGGGTAAAGCTCCAAGTTCTGAAGATAAAGAAATGATGCCCTTGTACACAGACACCACCTGTAACAGAGATGCTAGTGTTACTACTTGGGAAAGCATGCACAACCTACTCGAGGAAGAAAATCCCAGAGTAATGGAGGTTACAGCGACTGCAGATTCACACGGGTCATCTGAGGCGTCAATTACAGAACTAGCATGCTTGTTCTTGCACCAGATAGCGGCAAGACCCAAAATTCTTCCATACACGGACATGGTCAAATGGGTATTGGATAGTGTTGATATCACAAACAGACAATTTAAGACTCAGTGTCAAGAACTCATGGAATCGTTCTTTCCACAAAATTTAAGGTTTACATCCTCTAACAAAAAACGTGCAAGAGGAAAAAATAGCACTAGGGAAGCCCGGATCGAGAAACGGAGGCAGTTTCCGATGCGCGATTTGCTGGGCAAAACCCCTTGAGAAGGAAAGCCTCTAATTGCTTAGTCACCTGTAAGCCCAGAAAATTGTAGAAAAGAAAAAGTGCTAAGGGCAAAAGGCAAAACTTGAACTCTAAAAAACCAGTGGTATTTATTAGGGATATCCTCAAGTGGTATGTAAATATCAGAGACCACCCCAGGATATTTACCAAATGCACAACATCTACAGACAAGCTGGAGACAAAAGGCTCAAGAAAAAGCAGATTCCATCAAAAGGTTAACCAAGTTGAATTGGGATTCTTACTGGACGTACTTGGTAAAACCACACAGCCAGTCATGACCCTCGAATGTACCATTAACTCTGCCGAGAAGACGGTGCCAGCACTTGCCAATTCCATTTTCACGGAACAGCTAAAGTTGGATGTCGGCCAACCAACTCTCCTCAAGCAAATTCTGAATGCGTTCAACTACAAGGAACAGATACATAGATAGTTAATTACCAATTTTAGTTTTAGATTCAATTTTAGTTTTAATCTTGCTTTATTTTTGCCCTAAAATGAGGACGGTCATTTAAACCACATCCTACGTTTTTGTAATAAATTATTTTTAGATTTAGTTAGTAGTATTTAAACCATTCTCATGCATTTAGAGAAGGGTCCTGAAATTTGTCAAAAACTTGTCCTTAGAACATGCACTTTTGCACCCTCCGAAGAGGTTTTGATGAATGAATGGAACAGGATTTATTGATATCTGCGTTTAATATCTACTACTGATGTTCCACTTTTGTACTCTTAGTATATGTTAAATTAAGAAGAGATAGATCATTATTGTTGAAGCTTATGAGTAGAACTCATTATAAATGGTACTTTATCTCTTAACAATTTCTGCTTATGCGTTGAGGCGATATTCATGTTCAATTATTTATATATGAATGCTTGAGTTATCATTTGGCACTTCTGTACGGTGATAGATATTTATTTATGCTTAATATATGAATGACTTATTATGCGATATGCTTTTCACAATTGTTTCATCTAACTTTTTATACGAAATGGTTTATCTTTATTGAATTATTTTCTCATAGCAATTGAATGATCTTTATTACCAATTGTTGTTTGAAATTATTTTAGATCACATAATTGAAAGATTAAATCCCGGGTTAGTTTTAGAATTAGATATTTATGTTCATTAGAATACAATTGCATTAGATTTAGATTCAAAGCATTTTACTTAGAAATTATTAGGAAGGAAATATCAATTCTCAACACACACACACACATAAATTGGGAAATTGGTCTGATATCCCCAGTCGGACCCACTATACCAAACAGAAAAGGAGTTGCTAACCAAGGTCCAGACCGGGTGGGTATCCCCATTGTTGCAGACCCGATTTTCGGGGCTTCAACAGTTGGGTATTGTATTATCGCAAACATGACTTATGGAGCGATTACATCCATAAGGAGTAAATGATGGTGTTACTCTATTTTAAGGTTTTTCTCTATATTATTGTGCCTCTATCTATGTAGATGCATTTATTATTTGAAAGTTAATGATTTCTATTATTCATCTACTATGTTACACTATAAGTGGTATTGTAGCTCTTTCTTAAGAAATAAGGTGGAATATTTTTTATTTTAGATTTTTCAAGAGAGAAAATGAGGATAAAGACACTTAGATTCATTCATGTAACTCTATATATAAAATGTAACCGAATTGCAGAAAAGAACCATTGAAATCATAGTTTAGAAAGAGAAGAAATCGTTGGTTTAAAATCGTCTATATTAGGGTTTTTCCTATTATGATTGCGACTTTATTGTGGGCATTGTATCACATATAACTTTGATAGATTGCTTAGGCTGAATCAAAACCAAATCCAAGTGAAAAAGCACTTAAACGACTTTAATTTGACATATTATATGATATAAATCAAAGTTATAATGAGATACTTATGATCATTTCAATTCACCAGCTAAAAAACGCTAGTCACATAAAGGACATCCATTGAAAAGTAAGTTATATTTTCAAAACCCTAGTAGTTTTAGTTGTGGGTTTTCTTCCAATCAAAATGTGTTTTATAGGAAAATTAGATGATCCTTGTATTGTAGAATATCATAAGTTAAAACATCTAAGGCTTTTGCAAAGCCATTTATATATTAATCTAAGAGATGAAGTGGCCATATGGAAGAAGTCACTGATCATCCATGGGATTTAAACTTGTTGGTGAAGAATACGAAAAAAAAAAGAAAAAAAACTTCTATTAAATATTTATGGATGTCTTCAACAAGATATGATGATTATTTCTACAAACCCTAGCAATAAATATAATTTCATCCATATTAACTTATAGCTAAAATATTGTAGGTTACCTCGAAGCATATCTAGGGCAAATAGGTTAAGAGTGAAATATTTTTTTTTTTTTGTAAGCTGAGTAGGTCCTTTTCTATTAACATAAAAGAATATTTACAGCATCAGGGTGGCCTCACCCCGCCCCGAAGGGAAACCGGGTATCTTGGCCACCCAACAGTCTTCACAACAAAACAAAAATAGGAAGTTTCCATCTAATCAATCCTAGCTTCAAGTCTTTTGTCTATATTTCTATTACTGCCTATATACTACTTCCTATTTATAATAACAGCTATAATTTTCATGTCTGCAAAATAGAAAAAACAAAACAGATTTCCTGACCAGCCAAAGTATGCCTTTGATCATTTCTTTTCAGGCTCAGCTTGCTGTGCTTTTTCCTTCTTCACCAACAGTCCACTTGCCACCAGCTGTTGATTCAGGTCCTCCAATCTTTTCTCTTGCATAAGCAGGGTTATGACAATGTCCTTCAGCTCTTTTTTCACATTTGGGGTGCTCTGTACCATCTCAGCCATCTCCATGGCCACCTGTTCCAAGCTTTTTCCATGAGCCTCTTCATGACCCAGTACAAGTGAAGAGACTGCTTGTAGAGGGTCATTCTACCTCTGGTATGTCCAGGGTCAGGCATGAGAGCAATCCACTCTTCCATCTCATCTTCAGATTGAGCCTGGATGGCTTCTTCTTCCCAATGCTCTAGAATTCTCCTGATCTTTGGGTTAGACTTCTCCCTGTACTCTTGCTCAGCAATCCTAATTCTATTTCCAATGGTCTGTCTTGTTTTTTGCCTCTCCCCTCCCGCGGCAGGCTCTGCATTTTCCTCCCGACTTGAGCTGCATTGGCGCCCTCTTCTTCCTCTTCGTTCCGCCAGGTCCTTCCTCCGACGGACACCTCGGCCCCTGCGACCCCTTCCTCCTCTGCCCTTGCCACGGGGACCTCCCCTGCTTCTTCCTGCATAAAGAACTGGCTCTTCTGCCGCTTCATCGTCATCCTCGTCTGGTAGATTTTTCCATCTGTCTTTCCAGACATCCCCTTCCTGGTTTTCCTCCTGCTCTTCGCTTTCCTCCTCTGATATCTCGAAAACTTGAATTTTGGGTTGTTCCTCGTCCTCCACCTTACGCTTGCCTTTCCTGTCAGCTACACTCTTTCTCTGGTCCTCAGGACCCCCACTGCGCAGCCACCTTCTCCCACTCCCGCTGCCGTCCATCTCCATGCTCCTTCTTACTCTGCGCCTGTCTCCTCCCACTTCCCTTACGAAATTGTCCCGGTTCCAGTGGCGATCTGGGCTCCCGACTGTAGACTTAATGTTCGCCTCTCGGCTCTGGTCCCATCGACGGCAATTAAACTTACAACGCGTCCGCTCCACGGTATTATTACTGAGGCGATGATGGGAGGTACGCCCAAGGTCAAGATCCTTGATAGCAGTTCCCCCCGCCGTCTTTCCGTCCCTTCTCGTGCTCAGACCACATGCACCATATACCTGCCGGCCCTGCCACTTACCTATGTCAATTATGCCTTGATCACCTTCGCCTGCAACCATATTCACGCACCGCCAGTTCATTATTTCGCTCCTTGCCAGCTCATCCAGCCCGATCGGGCGAAGACTGAAATAATTTAATCTTATAAACATTAAAAAATTATTATGAATACATACATTTTTCATTTCAATTTAAAACTATATATATAAATAATATGGTTTTAGTTTTGGAAATCCTTAGACATCGAGTGACACATATTATATTATCCACAAACATATCAAATGAAAACTTCCCAATAAAATTATAAGAGAAATCTACAAACATACTTGATTCAGAATCCCAAAAATAACACAATTAAAAAGAAAAATAATCTACACAATTCCATTCCTTAACAAATCCACATATTAAAACATTAAAAAAAACCCTAATATTTAAAATGGTTGTATATCACTATCACTCACATTTAAAAAAACAATGATTCGAGTATTAAACTACATAGAATATAAATAACACCATAATTAATTAAAATAAAACTACACCGAATCCAAATAACACCTACTACATGAGCAGATGGAGGAATAAAAGCAAAGCATGACCATATTAAAATATCAAAAAGATTGCATGATATCAAAGATATCTACCCACGAGAATCTTCATATTTTTCTTCTCCAAAGTTTGGAATCACACATGAAACTTCGAGTGTGAGTGGAGGTGCACGAGGAAAGTGGAATCTATTAAATGGGAAGTGGATCAATCATGACTTGCCATCCTTAAAAACTAATACGTGGTTTGGCCACGTCACTATGGATGTTAAGGCTCACCCCCCTAGGGGACATAAAATATAGCCTATGCTTTGTAGGCCACTATTTAATCAAGTAGGAGGCATGACAATTTGAGATAAGCTAATGACAAGTACTTTTGCTTTTATTACAAGGTTTTCTTTTTATAATAAGAACTATGATAATAATATTATATAAAATAAATATTTTATAATAAAACATTTACTCTTATAATAAACCAGGTTGTAGTTCAAAACACCTCCATTTTAACCAAAAGAAAGCTACCATTAAAGTTTTTCCACCAAAATAAAAGCGATAAATAGTGTTTAAATTGGTTAGCATGGTTCATGTGGAGAGATGTCATTGATTAGATGCTTTTATAGTTGGGTAAGGAGAAACCTGAGTTGTTGGGAAGATAAGTATTTTTATGGATTAGAAATTTGTATAATTGGTTAAGGAGACACATGAGTGGTTGGGTAGATAAGTGTTGTAACAATTTTGAGATGAGTAATTGGGAAAATAAGTGTGGTAATAATTTTGATATCATATAAGTTTATTACAGTTTATTTTGCTTGTTTATTTGTATTGGCATTTCAAAATGTTTTAGCAAAGACATCATCAGAAGCAAAATAAGATTTTATGAAGGTGCTTCTCTTGATTGGATTTTGCTTTTAGTGAAGGGGAGCAATCCAAAGAATTAGCAAAGGTTTTAGTTTTGGTGCACCTAAAAATATCATAGATGTACCAATACTCTATGCTAACACATGTAACCATACATGTATAACTACTTTAGGTGTAGCAAAAATAAAACATCCACTATTGTTGGCACACCTAACAATGGTTATATGCATCAACTCTTTATGCTATCACATACAACCATATAGGTGTGTGCGTGCGCGCACACACACACATATTCACTACCAATAATAATTCAAAGGTGGTCCTTGACACACTTGGATTTCGTAGAACATGTTATTTAAAAAAAAAATTGCTTCATAGTGTGTACTAAATATATACACCCTAGTGCACCTTTGTAAATATGCATTAATGTGATGTAAACTAAAACTGCAACCACCTTGGTATGCTTATATAAATATACTAATGCCTCTATATATCAAGAACACCATTATAGGGTTAATAAAATAAAATAAAACCATGTTGTAATTTATAAAACAAACCATTTATAAAACATTGCTTGAGGTGTACATTAAACCTATAACCATCTAGGCATGCTTGCAACATATGCACCATTGCATTTAGATACAAGGTGCATTAATGTAGGGTTATTTTTGCATTTAGATACAAGGTGCATCAATGTAGGGTTAAATAATTCTACTATATTTTGGGTCATATTTTGATATGAAATGAATGCTACAAACATCGAATACATGTTAAACTTGACTATTTTTAAACTCAACTAGGGTTTGAGCTAGTAATGTGGCATATTTGACATTATTATTTCAAAAACACATTAATAACTCGATAGTACCCATATTGCGCTTTTTTTAATTGATGTTCTTATTCAAAGTCTAACTAACACTCCATCGAATTAATGTGGATAACCATTCTTCTTAAAAATTTAGAAGCCTTGGGATATTGGTTAACCATGTTAGCATGACATTATGTTGACATATATTCAATATCGAAGTAATGTTAGATAATTGTTGATTGGTAGGTGTCATATTGGTGAAACATTGATGTGAAATATGTCACGTTGTAGGTGCCACATCAAAATTTTGTTGATGTGGCACCTACCACATAGCAAGTTGCATGTCAACTTTTTTTATGTGGCACTTGTCATGTGCCACTGAATCAACAATGATCTCATAAACATTGATTAAGTAATGTCTAGTCAATGTTTCTGTTGGAACTTTAACATAGGTTCTGTGAATAAAAACATGAATAATGTCAAATAGACATTAAAAAATTAGTATTAATGTTGAACCATTGATATACGTTTGACATACAATATAACAAATAACATTAAATGAATGTTGAAAAACTAACATGTATTTTTTTTACAAAAATAATAATACTAAAAGAAAACTACAACTTAACTCATTTATAATTATAAAAAGTGAAATTAAAAAAAAACATATTACTACAATATCAATAATACAATAAACACTAATAATATGAATTTAAATGTTATTTAGTGATTTAAATTCTCATAAAAAATATAATTTCATGAACTATTATGGTAAAAAATAAATAAAAAAAAATAAAAAAGATCAAACAATAATGACTTTAAAAAAAAATTCAAATTTTTAGAAATAATGGTAATTAAAAATAATTATTCACCCCAAATACTAAACAAGAATAATTCAAAACATAATGATTTAAAAAAAAATCAAAATTTCAGAAATAATTGGTTAATTAAAAAAATAGTTATTCACCACAATACTTAAACCAGATAAAATTCATACTAATAACATTACCAATCATACTACAATTTTAACTCATTAATAATTAAAAAATTTAAAAAAATTATTTTTAAAAATAAATAAAAATTTATCACCCAAATACTAAACTAGAATAGTTATAATAATTACACTACAATAGTTATAATAATTACACTACAATTGGGACTCACGTGGAAACCCAAATGGAAAATAACAATATAGAAATTGTGAGAATCCCTTAGAGTGGTTAGCATTAAAATTTACAATTTTAGGCAGTCAATATAAAGTAAACGGATTTGATAAACGGAGTTGAGGCTACTCATACATGGATTATCCACTGTTAACACTATGCCACTCAAGGTCCTTGGAAATAGTGTAAATACAATGAATTTAAGAAAATTTCCTCATTTTTTTTTTAATGATTGCAGCTCCAAAACACAATGAACTATGCTATAAGCTTGAGCCTAATTCACCCACCTTGAGCATAATTCACTCATCAACATATCACTTCAAAGAGTTTGAATGTGTGGGAATCCTTTGATAAGGATATCAAAAGATTAGTGTAGGGTTAGATCAAATCAGTATGAGAATTTATGATGATCTTCTATATGCTCACTTGTTTAGAGTTGTGTTTACATTGTTTACGGTTGTGGTTACATTTAAAGAAGTATTAAAAACTACTTAATTTTTGTAAGAAGGAAATACATTTTAAAAGGAGAAAAGGGGGGAGCTTGCCATAAAAGCCACTCCTTTACATTTATGGATAGGTATTCATACCAATTAGGATCATAGGTTGCAGTAAGGAGATGTGTTTTAGAGGATGGAAGGGATAATATAATTGAAGCAACACATGTAGTTTTTATAGGGTGCTATTTCCATGTAGATATTATAATTGAAAAAATATTGCATACTGGATTATAATAGCTTAAACTATACAAAGATGGTAGAGTAAAGGTAAAAGAGTGTGATGAATTGTAGAGAATGGGTCGGCCATTGTTAAAGGATGAAATGTCCTAGTTAAATTTAATCAATCTAATTCTTTGATTCAAAATATTAAATCCATTTATACATTTAAAAATATAATTTACGTGATAAAAATTACAATTTCACCCAAACTTATATCAATTAAATTTTAATAAATAAAACCAAAAAGTAAAGGTTTAGACCCCACAATTAAGTGGTAGTTTGGACGGGAAATCGACTTCGACCACACTAAACGTCTCATTTTACACATATTTGGAAATGACACATGACCCATTAAATAAGTGTAGGGGCACAATGAACGTGAGATCTACGAAAGGGGAAAGTAAGTGGAGCTCCCATAAGATAAAAGATAGTACGTGGTATGCCACGTCACTATGGATGTTAATGCTAACCACTCTTCATAATGAAAAACAAAAAGAGACTTCTTCATAAAATATAACATTTTTTTTAAACCACTCGGGAGTGAGGGGTTGGGGTGGACCCCTTTATCAGTTAATTAAGTAAAAGGCCTCTCAATTGTGAGACAAGCTAATGACAAGAACTTTTACTTTATTATAAGGTTGTCCTTTTATAATAATGAAAATTATAAAATTATGATCAAACTAATTTTATAATAAAGCTTTTTGTCTTTTAAAATAAACCATGAGGATTTGTAGTTCAAAATGCTTCCATTCTAACAAAAATAAAGCTAGGATCAAAGATTTTTAACCAAAATACAAGCACTACTTAGTAGTTCTAAATTGGTCAAACATGGTCCATGTGAAGAGATGCCATTATGTAGAATTTTTTATAATTGTTTAAGGAGACACATGATTGGTTGGGTAGAGAGTTCTGGAACAATTTCCATAGGCTTATCAATGTGTAAGGGAGAGCTCTTTTGGGATAGAAAAAAGATCTTGAAATATTATAAACAATAGCAAAATATAAGAATAAGGGAACTTTGGGAAAGGATTCATTATTCAAGATATAACTTTATTCTTTACTCCATTTTTTGAGTGAGTCATTTTTTTTGGTTATAGAGTGCCTTAAGCATATTAATGGTATTTGTGTTTTAATAAATTTTTTTAAATTTTTCTAGGGAGGTTTCCAATTCTATTAAGTCAAGTCATGAATGTGATAATAAGAAATTAATAGTGAAATCCATCTTTTCATCTTAAGGATTTATGACTTTTCCAATATTCATAAGGATGGGTTCCTTTCAAGTTCATTGTTAATATCATTGGTGGACCTATTTATTAGTTAACTAGACACTTGTCTTTCAAACTAAAGCTCCTAATTGGAAAATCATTTCCTTTGTTAAAGACATCACTTCTTTTGTCAACAAAATTAAAGATTTCAAATTGGATCAAAATTACATTTTAGTTGGCTTTGACATGGCTTCTCTCTTTACCAAATCCCTATTGATGGGGCTATGAAGGTTATTGATAAAAGGATTTATGACTTTTCCAATACTCATAAGGATGGGTTCCTTTCAAGCTCATTGTTAATATCATTGGTGGGCCTATTTATTAGTTAACTAAACACTTGTCTCTCAAACTAAAGCTCCTAATTGGAAAATCATTTCCTTTTTTAAAGACTTAACTTCTTTTGTCAACAAAATTAAATATTTCAAATTGGATCAAAATTACATTCTAGTTGGCTTTGACATGGCTTCTCTCTTTACCAAAATCCCTATTGATGGGGCTATGAAGGTTATTGATAAAATTATTGACCCATATACTACTGAATTGGTTGAAATTTGTTTAAGATCCCAAATTTTTAGTTTCCATGGGGAAATTTATGAATTCAGGTCTAGTGTGGCTATGGGCTCCCCACTTTCACCCATTGTTGCTAGTTTTTTCATGGATGATCTTGAAAACAGAGCCCTGATCTCTTCTCCTTTTAACCTAAGCTCTGAGTGAGATTTATTGATGACACTTTCAACATTTGGTTCCATAGCCGTGAGAAATGGGAAATATTTAAACAACACCTCAGTAGTCAATATGAATTCACTAAATTCACTATGGAAGTTGGTATTGATGGTAGCCTTTCCTTTCTTGATGTTCTTGTAACCAAAAACAACATAGTTCCATTTCGCACCAGGTATATAGAGAAAGGGCCCACATCGAACAATACCTCCATGTTGAATCACACTATCACCCAGCTTAGAAACTTGGGGTTCTAAATGCTTTGGCCACTAGGGCCTTAAGAATTATTAATGACGATCATTAAAATTTTTATTCACCTATTTATCCATTATATGTAATTTTCTTGTGTGCCTCTAATCCATAATGAATATTTGACTTATCTTTGTCAGTGATAGGTAGTTTAGTTGCCAACGAGAGGTTCATATGTCATATGTAGTGTATGTGGATGCCTCATCTCCATAGTTGTATTATCTACATAATTACCTCATCTCCTTGCCTCATCTAGTAGCCTTCTCCTTTTTATCCTAAGCTTTGGGTGAGATTTATAGATGGCACTTTCAACATCTGGTTCCATGCCCATGAGAAATGGGAAATATGTAAACGACACCTCAATAATCAATATGAATTTACTAAATTCACTATGGAATTTGGAATTGATGGTAGTATTCCCTTTATTGATGTTCTTGTAACCAAAAAATAAGATGGTACCATTTCCCACCAGGTATATAGAAAAATGACCCACATAGAACAATACCTCAATGTTGAGTCACGTTATCACTTAACTCAAAAACTTGGGGTTCTAAATGCTTTGGCCACTAGGGCCTTAAGAATTTTTAATGAAGATCATTAAAAATTGTATTCACCTATTTATCCATTATATGTAATTTGCTTTTGTGTCTGTCATCCATAATGAATATTAGATTTATCTTTGTCATCGATAGGTAGTGTAGCTGCCAATGAGCAGTTCATATGTCATATGTAGTGTGTGTGGATGCCTCATCTCCATAGTTGTATTATCTACATAATTAACTTGTCTCCTTGCCTCATCTGGTAGCCTTCTCCTTTTTATCCTAAGTTTTGGGTGAGATTTATTGATGACACTTTCAACATCTTGTTCCATGCCCATGAGGAATGGGAAATATTTATACAACACCTTAATAGTCAATTCGAATTCACTAAATTCACTATGGAAGTTGGCATTGATGGTAGCCTTCCCTTTCTTGATTTTCTTGTAACCAAAAAACAAGATGGTTCCATTTCCCACCAGGTATATAGAAAAATGGTCCAAATAGAACAATACCTCAATGTTGAATCACACTATCACCCAACTCAGAAAATTGGGGTTCTAAATGTTTTGGCCATTAGGGCCTTAATAGTTTTTAATGACAATCATTGAAAACTTTATTCACCTATTTATCCATTATATGTAATCTGCTTGTGTGTTTGTCATCCATAGTGAATATATGACTTATCTCTATTAGCAATAGGTAGTGTAGCTGCCAATGAGTGGTTCATATGTCATCTGTAGTGTGTGTGGATGCCTCATCTCTGTATTTATCTTCTCTATGTGGTTAATATGTATTTAGTATTTTTCATCTAGTAGTTAGTTGTAGTTAGTTAGTATACGTCTCATCTGGTGTAGCTGCCTCATATCCATCATGTAATCATAACTCATTTATGTCATATATGATCATAGTTCATCTGGTCATAGGGTCAGAATTCATATGTTTGTGGGTAATCTCTCTCTCTCTCTATATATGTGTGTGTGTGTGTGAGTGAGTGAGTGAGAGAGAGAGAGAGAGATAAAATTTCCACATGAAGAAAAAGGATAGGGTGAACTTGCATATTTCAATGATAATGAATGTTAAGTCTTATTAGTAACCATGACCAAATTGGAAGGATGAGATGAACATAAAATAGTAATAGATAGATACTTAAAGTAAGTGTGTTAAGGAGTGTAACAAATCAACAAGAAGTGGTAGCTTACCTTAGAGCATGATGGAAGGTTTCCAATTTAGAGAACAATCATGATGAAATAACTTAGCACTCTTGAAATACCCCAATAATGAATAACCTCGTGGAAAATGATTATGGAGTCACATAACTATTTCCATATAATAACATTATAATCGGATCACTATAAGGTTTAAGTAAGGATGATATCTATCGGGAATAATATTTATTGACAATCAACCAATGAAGTTAAATGATCATGATATTGAGGAACACCATTTTAAGGAACTATAGAATGTATGATGACATTATATTAAAGAGGTAATAGACCCATGAGCATTGTAGGATGGGAACAATAAGACAAAATGTAAAATGTGGAAGGGGAAAAAGAGAAAGTAATGTTGCTGAAAATTATATAATAATACCATGACAAAGATTGTGCACAAACAAAAGAAGTGATATTCAATTAATAGAGGGTTTACTTGACTAATTTTCACTCATTGTCTCATGAATGGATTGATGATATACTAAGACATCATATAGAACAACTTATCATGTTTATGCCATTAGTATTGAAAGAAGTTATTTCCAATAACACCAAGCATATAAAACCTTTTGATGAATGATAATGGTAGTAGTGGTTCAAGTGATTCAAATTCTAAACCAAAGATAGTGTTCACAAGCCAAAAGTAAAGGGAGTAATTTCTACCCAAGTTTCAAGAAGGGTGAATCTAGGATAAAAGAGATCAAGTGATATTCAAATGGGAACTTGATGAGATAAGAAAATCCTTTTGAGGATGAACAATGATAATTAACAAGTGATGGATAAATCACCAGGGATTAACAAGCCCTTTGTGCAATTCAAATTAAGCATGATAGAAAACTTAAATCATGGTGACCTAGTGTGGTCTTGGAATAGGTAAGAAAAAGATGTAAATTGATGAAAAACTCATTGGATTTCAATTAATTAAGGAAATATGGTAAGGCTTGTAATAACTTATTGTTGAATTTCACTAAATTTCCCTAGGCAAGAAATAATACATGATTGGATACTAAGGGCCAAAAGAATGAGGGTTACTTGAAAGTTTAATAATGTACATATTAAGGAAAATATGTGAAAGCTTGAGCGTATTGATGAGGTGGCCATCCCTAACAAGTAAATTTCAACTTCCTTGTTGAAAAAAATAAGAAGTGATGATCTAGCCCTAAATGAGAGACATAACTAAAATAGGTCATATATGGATGTTTAATGATGTTGTTGCATTAAATGACATAGATGGTATTCATTGCTTATGCATGTTAATGAACTCAAATTTGTATTATGAATAATGATAAGACGAATACGCTTTTGTTTCTCTCCATGTCAATTGTGTTGAGATGATTATCATATTGATGATGTTATATTATGAGGTTACCTTAATATATGGTTCTATTTATTATGTTGATGCATTGTTATATCATTGATAAAGATATGCTATGTAATAATATTATGAGGGAATTTCATGATTTTATAGCATGTGGTAATGGCATGCAATTTTAATGATGAGATGTATACTAATGGCATGTATGAGAAAATCAATTCGTTAGTATTTAAGATTTTATAACAATGATATTGTATTCTCATGATGGCATGCAACAATTGGCAGGTGGATTATTTTCTATGAAATGATGATGATGTTATGATTAATGCATTAGTCACATATTATGAGGTGGTGACTGACAAGGAGTCCATTGATTTGCTAAGAGGGTTGTTTATTTGATGATCTAGCAGGAGCCCATACCTATGAGGGACAATATGTAACACCTTATAAGTTGGAGACAAACTAAATTAACTACTTATGCTAGTGTTTTGTTTTCCTCATATAACTCTCAATAGTATATGGTACCATATTTATAAGGCCAAGTTCCCAATATTGGAGTTATGACGCTGAAGTCAAGAAGTGGCATGGAGTTCTATGTGGGACTTCAATGCTTGGGGATGTTCCTTGTAGGCTCTATGGAGGGAGTTTGGGTTAGCCTTTCAAGATGCCTAGGGTGTGTGACTACCAAAATGGATGCATGCCTTGGGGAAGATGAGGTTTGAGCCTTGGGGCTCTAGTATAGAACGAGGGAATAAATCTTGGTTTTGAAAGTTGGGAAAGAAAAGTTTGAGAGTGTTGATAAAATGGTTATTGTTGATGTCAAATGATATCCATCTAAAGGAGATAATAACATAGAATTAAATTTCATACTGAGATATTTTAAATGATGTGTGGAAAAATTTATAACTCCTCTTGGTTGAGGAGATACGATTTTTTGAATTTAAAGAGGGAATTTGGGCATTTTAATATCCTACTGAAGTCAACCCTCTTGAGGAACAAGTTGGCCCTCTTGAGAAATAATTTGTCCCTATTTGGGAGGTCTTGAAGCCTTTAAATAGGTGTTCCTATCCCTTAATTCAACGCAATAACTTGGTTATATCAAGGAAGAAATTAAAACCTATTAAGGGATACATATGAGACAGGTTCATACCTCATGAACCAGGACAAAAAGGATTTTTGAAGCGAGTCTGAAGGGTTATTTTCACAACCTCTTAAGAAGCTTTTTCTGATTTTCTTTAGGGCTCTTTTGAAGCTATTTTTTAACAACCTTTGGAGCACATCTTGAAGACCATTTGTGGGACATGACTCAGACTTGTTGTTTCCTTAGTTTTGGCCCTAAATCAAGACATAAATCATATTTGTTGTTGTCTCAGTACAACCCTAAATCACGAAATAATTTGGACACGTTGTTGTCCTAGTTTCATCCTTATTTCAAGAGATCATTCAAACCTGTTGTGTGTCTTAGTTTTGACCTCGATTAAAGACATAATTCATCCATGTTTTCTTCCTCAATTTCATCCTTGATGCAAGACACAATTTGGTGTTTTTGTCACCTCAATCTCGACCCTGATTAGACTTGCTAAGGACCTAGTTCAAACTCATTGTTTCCCTATGTCGCATCTTGGTTTTGGACTCGATTTGGAAGCAGCCTTGGAGCATATTTCAACCTTGTTTTAGTCCTATCTTGAAGGCTAATTTCTAATCTATCTTGGAGTTTTTTGGAGACAAGGCTTATATCTAGTAAGAAGGTCATGACTCTATATTGACAACAATTGACGAAAGGTATTTACATGTAGTATATAGAATATCAAAGGATTATTAATAGGTTGGTTCTTGAGGAGAATTAGTGTCATCATTCTATTTCCAGGTTGGAGCATAGGATTTCTCTAGAGGATTGGTGTCCTCATTCTGTTCCTAGGTTGAAGCCTAGGCTTACATAAAAGGATCGGTATCTTGATTTGCCAAGATGGAGCCTGAATTTGTAAAGGAGGATTGTTGTCCTCATCATTGTAAAAATTGAAGTTAAGCTAAAAAATTAAATGGTTTCTCACTTTAAACTCTTTTTTCCATGCATGGTTTATGCTTTTGATTCTAATAAATTGGCTTTTGTTCTAAATTGGTAAAATTAATGATTTGATGAAATATCTATTCACTCCCCTTCTCAGTATTTCTAACAGTTGGTATCAAAGCAAGATTATTTATAACAACCTAATATCTAGAAGAAGGGTTTTCAAATCATAATGGCTAGTAAAGAAGTCCGTAAAATTCCCCACTTTGATGGAAAAAATTTTGCATTCTGGAAGATAAGAATGAAGTATTATGTAATGTCTCTTGGTGTTGAAGTTTGGAAATAAATTACAACAACTAAGAGATACCATCTCATTTTCCAAGATACCTTGATGAGAATAAGGCATATGTAGCAAATTCAAAGGCTTTGAATTCTATATCAAGCGACTAGTTAGATTAAAAATTTACCAAAGTTATGAATTGTGAATCTACTAAAGAGATGTGGGACAAGCTTATAAGTATCTATGAAGGAGATGACTAGGTAAAGAAGGAAAATCTTCAAACATTCATAATACTATTTGAAGTTATACAAATGAATGACTAAGAATATATTTTTGCCTACTTCCTCCAAGGAGATGAAGTAGTTACTCTCTAAGAGATCTTGGCGAAATAGTTGAAGAAAAATCATTTGTCTAAAGGTTTTGAGATATCTTCTAGATTTTTTTGATGCTAAAGTCTATGCCATATAAGAACTAAAATATTTGGAAACTTCGTCAATGGATGAACTTAATGGAATTATCATAGCATATGAGATGAGGTTAGGAAATTCAAGCCATAAGGAAGTTTCATTCAAAGCATCAAAGTCATTAGGAAAAGGAAAGAGCGATGATTGATCCAAAAATGAATTTGATACTAAAATGACACAACTTGTTAGGAGGCTAAAGAAAGGATCCAACATTAAAGTTAAGTTACCTCTCATTTGCTTCATTTGTGGTAAATATGGAATTATGTTGCTAAGTTCCCTCTTAAAGATGATAGTGATGATGAAGAAGAACCCAAGAAAAAGGTGTTCAAAAGGGGAGGCTCAAAACAAAAGAAATTATTTTCCAAGCAAGATAGTGATGTATTTGATGAGGAAGAGCATGATCAAATTAGAGAAATATTGTTCATGGATTTCTTAGATGAGGCAGAAGAATAATAAGAAGAAGAAAGGTCATACGACATGGGTGATTTGGAAGCAAAAGTTATCATCACCTTAGAATAAAATGATACACTTAGAAGGAAGAATGGAAATCTAACCAAAGAGATCATCTCTCTAAATAATGATAAAGAAGAAACTAAGAGAGTAGAAGATGTATTGAGAAATAAGTTGAAGGAAAAGGAATATATATGTGAAAAGATGGAAGTTAAAGTAGTATCTCTAGAAAAGGACTTGGACAAGGTAAACAAAAATTTGAAGATCTCCCAAACTCTGGACACCATTCTTAGATGTCAAAGGTCACCATATGATATGTCTAGGCTTAATTATACAGGTGAATCCTCTATCTCATAAATGATAGGCACTATTAATCATCACAAAGGAAAACTTGAAAGCTCCATCAAAAGCATCTTTGAAAAACCTAGAAGTTTCGTTGATGTCCTTAAAGGGTCTCCCCACAATCCTCATAGTAGCCCATCAAGAAACAAAAATAAAATAAGGAGTGAGTTTTCAAATAAACAAAACTTCCTTGGAAGAAATGACTCATCAAGGAAATCTTATAATGACAGATATATATTTTTTTGCTAAAGTAAGAGTGTTTATTTCTCAGTCAAAGGATTAAAAAATTACCAAACTATATTACAAGTCTCGGAGAAAGTCAATAGGAGTAGTCGGAGACCGCCAAACCTCAAAAATCAGGCATCATTTCCCAAAAAAACCTAAAAAATAACCAAACCCCTGTACACGAAAGGAAAATAAACTCAAAGTAAGGAATTATTCGGGTCTACCCAGGGGATAAAACTTGTGCAACTAAGACATCCATCATCCAGGAGCCACCATGATGAACACGAGAAACCTGGAGGATAACCCCTCGGAATAGCTCGATGAAATAAGACCGTTGAGCTTCACTCCCCAAATCCGACAGCTGAAGAGAATATCGGACGGAGAAGAAGCACGAGGATAACCCGCCCGATATAGGCTGTTTTCTCTCTCCGCCCATTGCCATGTGTTGATAAAAGAATGGCATCAGAGGCAAACCATGAAAGACCGTTTGGGGGCTTGGATGCATCCGATAAACCACAAAACCGCTTGACCACTGAAATCTTTGAGAACGAAAACCACTTTTGTTCCGCCACTTGCCATCCAAAAGAGAGATTCCCACACGCCGAGTTCGGGAGAAAAAACTATCTGAACCCTAGTTCTCCATCCTCTTCATTGCCTAAATGATGCTTCTATCTCGTCTTGAGATAAAGCTCATTGTCTGCATGCGCCAGACTGTGGCATTCCTCTCGCAAATTCCCTGCAGGCGTAAGTTCCCACCTGTAAAAACTGTAGTCATTCTTACAAAGAACCCCTTCATTTGCCAGTCGGTTCGCTAATCTGTTGGCATTTCTTCGCACATGAACAAAACTTAGGGTTCTTAGGATTCTTAGATGTGATTGAATACACCAATAAACTTGCAAAAGTCTCCAGTGGTGCGAGATTTTCTCAGGATCAGAGCCATTAGCTATTTTTTTATAGAATTGATTGTTAATTCAGAATCAACTTCTATTATGGAGTTCTTAATGTTGAGATCTCTCAAAATCTCTAAGCCCTCTTCTATGGCCATAATTTCCACCATGTTGTTGGTGGCATTCCCTAAATGACTATGGAAGATGGAAATTAAATCCCCCTTATCATCTCAGATGGCACATCCATACCTTGCCTCCCCCGAGTTACCTTTCGAGGCTCCGTTTGTATTTAATTTTAAGTAACCAACGGGGGGTTGCCAGAAGTCCTGCCTCATTGAAGCATGTGTAGCAATCTGGATTGAGCCCTGTGGGACCAGCTTCTGAAGGCCCAAAAGAAGAAGAATTCTAGCCTCTTGTTCAGATGGAGGATTCACAGGAGGTTTCTTATGAATGGTATTAATAGTTTCTTTGAGTTGCCTTAGGAGCTGATTTATTACATGCTTGATTTTTCCTTGAAAATTTTGTTATTGTGTTCTTTCCAGGAATTCCAAATTAGAAAGCTTGGAATCAATGTCCAGGTTGTGTTGATAGTCTCATTCTCTGAGAGCTTTTTCCTCCAATTCTTTAAGGTATTGGAGATGTCGTTTTCATCTCTGTCAGTTTGTCTAAAGATAGAGGCAACCTAGTTCCATAGGGTAGAGGTGAAAGTGCACAGGCTAAGAAGGTGATCCCTCGTTTCTTCCTGTATACCTTAACGCTGGAATTTGGATGGTCCCGCAAAACCCTTTTTCCTAAGATTTTCCCAAGTCAAAATCTTTTTGTGAAGAACCATCCACATAAAGAGCTTGATTTTCATCCATTGAGGGTGCTTCCATAGGTTCTTCCAAGTTTTATCCGGGTTTGAAAAATTGTACCCGGTGACCACTTCTTTGGCTTCTTTGAGATAGAAATTTCCCTCACTGTTTCTTCCCCATCTAAGTTGGTCTGTGGACGTCGAGATCAAAATTTTCCTTTTTTCTAGGGTTTTAGCAAGAGCTTCAACCTGGGTCTTCAGAGGAGACTCTTCACTATTAATTGGTACTTTCCAAGTTCTCCACTTGTCATCGTTCCTTGTTTTATCCCAAAAGTTGATGACCTTTTTTAGTCCTTTATTGACAGTTTCCTATCTGAGAATGTCCAGTCCTTCTCCACTTAAGTTGGGTTCCTGTTGCCAATTGTCCTCCCAAAACTAGGCGAGTTTTCCATTACCAATCTCCCAAAATCTATGTTTTTTAACTAAAGCTCTATTCTCCCAAGCATTATTCCAAATGTGGGAGCCCCTGATATGCCCTTTCATTCTGATTAGTTCCCATTCCCTCCAGTCCTTTGCATATTTCTGCTTCCAAAGCTTGGCCCATGGGTTGCTAGATTCCTTCAACTATCTCCACCAGAGTCTGGCCCCCAAAACTTTTTTAAGAGTTTCCGGGTTGTGGAGACCAAGGCCCCCATGAGGTTTGGGCATGCAGATTTTGTCCCAAGCTACCAACGCCCATTTCTTTTCTTCCTCACCTTTTCCCCATAGAAAGTCTCTTTGCATGTTCCTGATTTGATGTGCAACTCCAATAGGGATAGGAAGTGCTGAAAACATATATATTAGAGGAGACTATAGGACCACCTTTGTGAGAACGAGCCTGCCAGCAAGATTTAAAGATCTACTTGTCCACTTGCAGATTTAGTCCTTTAGTTTGTTGATCAAAGTTTCCCAAACCTCCTTGCTCCGAGGTTTGTCAGTGAGAGGTATTCCCAGATATGTGGAGGGGAGTTGGTCTCTCCGAAATCTGATAATTCTGGAGAGGTTTCTCTAAATGGCAATATTTGTATTGAAAAAAAAACTTTAGATTTTGAGAGACTTACCTCTGTACCAGCTGCCAAAGAAAAATAATGCAAGATTTGTTTGTAGGCTTTGGCTTCTTTGACCGTTGGTATGCCCTGTAGCATAGTGTCATCTACAAATTGCTGATGAGTCAACGAGTCCCCTTCCTGTGTGAGCTTGAGACCTCGAATTGTTTACTGCCTTTTGGCAAAAGTGATCGCTTTGCCTAAACCTTCCATCATAAGAATAGATAGAAATGGTGAAAGCGGATCTCCTTTCCTGAGGCCTCTTGAGGGCCGAAAGGATTTGGAGGGAGATCCATTGAGAAGGATGGAAAAGCTAGCTGAAGTTACCAAAGCCATAACCCATCTTATCCAATTCTAGTCAAATCCATAAGCTGTTAGAACTTCTTTGATATATAGCCAGCTCAGTTTGTCGTAAGCTTTTGCTAAGTCCAGTTGAATGATTATCCCTGCTTGCTTATTTTTCTTGAGAGAGTGCACTATTTCATTTGCTTAAATGATGTTATTGAGAATTTTCCTTCCTTCCACATACCCAGTTTGCTCCTCCGAAACAAGAGTTGGTAGGAGGGGCTTGAGTCTGTTTGCAATAACTTTGGAGATGATTTTGTATATCACATTATAAAGGGTATGGGTTTTAAACGATCTGGAGTCATTGCTTTATCCATTTTAGGGATGAGAGCAATTAAAGAGGAATTTAGCGCCTTTAGGATTGTTTTTGAAATCCTTGAGTCCTCCACCACCTCCAGAATGTCCTGTTTGACTATTTCCCATCTTACCTTGAAGAAGTCGACGTTAAATCCATTCGTTTCAAGTGCTTTCCCATTGTGCATCTCATTTATTACTTCCTTTACCTCTTCTTCTGACATTGATCTGTTGAGATTGAAATTATCTTCCCTGGTCACCAGTTTCAGAATATGCTGTGTAAATTTTCTAATAGCTAGCGATCTGTTTAAGATAGGCTCCTCTGCTATATTTTGAAAATGTTGTACCAAAATAGACTCCATATCTTTGTGTGTGCCAAGCTCTCTCCCCAATGGATCTATGAGATTTGTGATTCGATTATGAGCTCGATGTTCCATGGTTGATTTGTGAAAAAACCTTGTGTTACTTTCTCCTTCTTTAACCCATTTTACTCTTGATTTCTGCTTCCAGAAGATTTCCTCCTGCTGACATCTGGTGTCTCATTCCTATTGTAGAGAGTCTGCTTGCAATTTCCTATCCTCAGTGAAGCCTTCCTTGATCATGGTTTGGCTGATATTTTGAAGCTTTTGTTCCACTTCTCTTTTGGCTTTAAAAATATTTCCAAACTTGTTTTTGTTCCAATCTTTGAGTTTGACCTTGATATGCTTGAGTCTCTATTGCAAAATGAACATTTTTGTGCCTTGAATAGGTAAATCTTCCTTCCACCACTTATCAATGTTGGATATGAAATTAGGGTGAGTAAGCCAAACATTCTCAAACCTGAAGGATCTGTTTCTTGGAGTGCCAATAAAAGAAGCTTCTAGCTGAATTGGCCAATGGTCTGACCCTCCAAAAGGTAGGATGAAAGCATTCAAGCTGGGCCCAGAGAGGAAGAGGTCCTTTGAGATGAGGAATATATCTAGTTTTGAGGCAACTTGGGAAGCTCCTCCCCTCTTATTGTTCGATGTGAAGGTTCCATTTTCTGTTTCTAAGTCCACTAGCTTCAAGTTGATGAGGAAGTTCTGGAAGGCAATAGAGTCCATTCCCATCAATCTAGTTCCTCCTTTTTTTTTCTGTAAGAGATTTGATCATGTTGAAATCTCCACCCAGAATCCAGGGTATTACTGGGTGTCTCTCTCTAAAATCCTCAAGTGAGGTGAGAAGCTTGAGTTTATCTCCAGGAGTTTGAGGATCATAGACATTTGTAACCATATAGATATCCTTGTCACCCAAAGGTTGGATAACCATTGAAAGATAGTTCCTAGATGCTTCCGCATCCAAAATGTCAAATTTATGAAGATTACAGAGAGTAAGAATCCCTCCTGCTATATTATTGGCTTTGACTTCTAGGTATTCATATTTACTGAGCCATTTGTTATGTATCTTCTGGACTTTGTCTATTGAATATTTTGTTTTCTGTATGAACACTATATCTGGGTTTTCTTCTTTTAATATGTTGCTGAGATTTCTCTGTTTCCTTTTACTCCCTAGACCCCTGATACTCCATGACGTGAGCTTCATGATGGAGGGTTTTTGAATGAGTAACTGGTGAGGTATTTCATCTTATCTAAGTTGATCATGAGCTTCCCACACTCTATGAGCAGTTCATTTTGTCTCTTTCTACCTCTTTTCTTGCCTGGGTTTTTGGCCGAGTGTCCGTATATTTCCTCCATTGATTTGACTCCTCAATGGTCCTGACTTTCATGGCTTCTTTTGTTTCTTGAGCTTTTTGTCTGAGATCTATAGAGGAAAAGTTGTTGTACTCTATCAAACTCCTCTTGTGGTAGGGAATCTATCCCTTTGTTGGTTCCCTGGTTTAAGAATTTCTCCAGATCAAGATTCTCGCTCTCAAGAATCTCATGTAGTTCTTGGTCCTCTGTCCCAACTTCACTAGGGGTCATCTCTTGGTCCCTGCTTAGTTCCATGTTGTTTGGTGTGGTTTCCTATTGTTTGTTGTTTCCTGTAAAATTTCCATGTTGTCCTCCTTTTCTTTCTCTCCGGGATGGTTGTCCAGAGTAACATACTTTTCACTGTTCCCCCCTTCTTCGTCTAAAATTTCAAAACTATTGTGACTTGCTAGTTTGTATTCACTCTATTTTTTTTTGGTACTTTCTTTCTCCTCCTTTCCCTCTGCCCCCTATCTTGGTGAATCCTTCGGGATCTTTGCCTGGGTTGGTCCTCGAATTATCCTCCCTCTTGTTTTGTGGGCAACCTCTGAAAAGGTGTCCATGTTCATGACATTTCTGACATCTAAACGAGAAATGCTCATAGTCCACCATCTGTACCCATTCCTCATCATAAAATTCTAAGACCACTTCATCCGGGAGTGCTCCCGATAGATCCATTTCTACACATATTCGTGTGAAGGAAGTATATTTCCCTTGTAGAGTTGCCTCTAAGACTTTTAGAAAATGTCTTAATTTATTGCCTATAGCTTTCAAGGATTTAGGAATCCAATAATATAGAGGTAGGGAGTAAAGCCTTATCCATACCAGCACTGATGAGAACATTTCTCGCTCCAAGACAAAGTTCATTACCCAAGGTCGCATATATAGTGCTGCAGCAGCACAGAAATAGGGTCCTCCTTCGAAAACTTTGTCTTTATCCTCTAGGCTATTGAAAACCACTGTGAAGAAACCCTTGGACCCTAGATGCAAAGTTATATTCCCCTTTGGTTTCTAGTTGTTTCTAATCCAAATATACAGATTCTTCTCTGTAGGCCATATTCCCATAAACTTGCATATAATAGCATAAGCCGTCATGTGATCTTTGTGCTCCTGTAGTGCAGGATCATTCAGAACCACTCGAGGTTTGGTGGCAGTCTTGGGCTTACAGTGTCCTTCTGCTGAGTTGTACACATTTTTCTGACTGCTGTTCTCTAGTCTCTTCTCCCTTCTGACCATCCCGTGAGTTTCTTCCTATACATCTGCTTTGTTGCTTTCCAGTTCTTTTGAGTCTACATTTTTTTCCCAGCCTCCAAGGGTTTCCTGAATCCGTTCAAACATGTTTCCCTGCTTCTGTTCGATACAACACTATTGTAGGAGGGAGTAGAACTCCCTCCTCCTGGCACCTCCATTGTTGTCAGTTCGTTCCTCCTATTGCTTTCTACTCCGAACCCTAGCCGTCACCTCTCTCCGTCGTGATGTGTTACATTCAAATGCTTATAATGACAAGTATCAAAATATATTCCTTAGTCACTATTTCTTATGTAAAAACTTTGGTCATCAGGAAAAATAATGCAAAGTTTATAGGACTAATCACAAACCTCCTAAAAATAAGGTTGTTGGCATTAAAATCTGAGACCAGATTATAACTCGTAATTCCTTTTCTCCTATTTCCAAGTATAGTATAGAATGTTACAGGTACAACAATCTAGGTCATGAAACACAAATTTGATCTTTAAAGACAAAAGGAGTTTGGTAAAGGAATATTAAAGAATCCACACTTGAGAAATATAGGTTGGTTATGTATTCTCAGAACAAGGAGAGAAAACAGTTCATTGATAGTGTATTCTCTAAGCACATGGCAGGATATTAGAATAAGTTCATCTCTTTAAGAAAATAGAAGGAAGGAAAAGTGACCTTCAGAGATAATGGGTCTACTAGAATTTCCAGAATAGGCACTGTGACTATTAATAATGATAGGGGCAAAGCAAAAAATGTGTCATATGTTGAAGGAATTAAGCACAATCTTTTAAGAATCATCCAAATGTGTGATCAAGGATATGATCACATATTTCATGCCAAAGAATGTGAAATAAGGAGATCATCTTCAAGAAGCCTCGAAAGAAAAGGGGTAAGAAAAATAGATAATGTTTATATTCTCAATTAAATTAAAGGGGAACTATGTTACATGAATCAATCAAATTAAACTTGGTTATTTCATAAATGCTTAGGACAACTACGCTTTGATAACCTAGTGAAGATCAACAAAACACAAGCAGTAAGAGATATGCCTAAAATTTAAAAACAACAAATATTATCTTTTTATCATGTCAACATGTAAAACAAGGTAGGACCAACTTCTTTAGCATCACTACGACTAGAAATTATCCACACAGATCTATGTGGACCAACCAGGAATCTGCCACTGTAGGGAGAAAGGTACTTTCTAATACTCATAGATGATTATACTAGAATGATTTTGGTATCCTTCCTTAACTATAAATCAGAAGCATTAGATTTTTGAAAAAATTTCAAAGCCTCAGTTGAAAATGAAAGTGATTTGAGAATAAAGTGCTTAATATCAGATAGAGGAGTGTATACTTCAAGAGAATTCAACGAGTTCTATGGAAAACATGGAATGAAAAGGAAACTCTCAGTTCCCAAAACCCTACAATATAATGGAGTGGTAGGAAGAAAGAATAGATGAGTACAAGGGACTACAAGAATGATGTTGTTGGAAGCCAAGTTACTTGTTAAATTATGGAAGGAGGTAATTGGGGAAACAATATGGATTATAAATAGGGTACAATAAGACTCCATATGCACTATGGAAAGCAAAGACAACTTGTGTGAAATACTTCAGAATATTTCAAAGCAAATGATTTATGAAAATAAATGATAATTCACTGGGCAAGTTTGGTTCTCGAGTAGACGAGGGAATTTTTCTTGAACACTCATTAAGAAGTAAGGCCTAGAAATGCTACCATAATTGACTTTGACGTAGCATACCTAGGGTGGATAATATGGGGTACAGAGGTAAGAAAGAAACAAGCATTGGCTTATGGAGTGTTCTCCTACCTTAAGGAGTGATTGTATGGTGTTACCCTACCTCAAGGGTTTCTACAATTATTAATAAAAATATATTTTCATTCTAGAAATCTCTTGTGTTATGTTTTGGGCATGTTTTGAAAGTTCAATATATTTGTTGGAAAGATCTACTACAAGTGGTATCAAAGCACTTTCTTGATCTCTAATACCACTTGCAATAGATAAGACCTACAAATATGCCCAAAACATAACACCAGAGATTGCTACAATAAAAATATATTTTTATTAATAACCGCATGAATCTTGAGGTAGGGTAACACCATACAATCACTCCTTAAGGAAGGAGAACACTCCACAATCCAATGCTTGTCAATACAAAACCAATACTTGACATCTCTTAATGGAGATTCTCTAGCCTCTATATAGGCTTCATATATACAATCCACTACAATATGCATGGGAATGGAAATTATGTAGAAAATAGAGAACGATAAAATAAAAATCTCACACACACATAAGACACAAGATATGCTCAAGGAAACCCTTTCAAGAGAAAACCTAGATGGAAGGTGAGGTCGCTATGCTCTCTTTCTCTGTTTGGAAATATGGCTGTAGGTGTAAATAAGTATGGCCTGTGGCCTATGGGATTCTATAGTGTCAAAATCCTCTTTGTGTTCTCTACCTCCTATCCATCTTGTCTATTTTTGGTTAATAATGTAACAAATGCACACAAAAGAATGGAATGTATCTTCCTCCTAATGGCCCAATTATAACACAGCCTGATAGCCTACTAGTGGTTATGTTTGACTACATCAAATCTTAACCAAAGTTACAATATAGACTCTTATATATACTTTTATATCACATTTGCGTGGCTAGACCCTTTCTACATGAATAATGGGGGTTGACGTGACATCCTCTCGAACCATAGTGGTAAAAACATGAAGGCCAACTTATGAGTAGCATAAATTTTTCATATGGACTTTGATTGATGCACTTCTTGTACAATTGGAAAGATATCTATGTGTATAATAACATGAAAAGGTTCATGCTAAAGTAGAAAATTTCACCCCCAAAAAATTCCGTTTGATGCCTCAAAACTGTCTTGGAAGGTTTTAGACCACGTTTTGCCAAACTTGGTCCCGTCGGTAAAAATAGTCCCATGAGTTTATTCCTCCATGTTTTCCACTCCCAATGCATTGAGATGTATGAAAAAAAATGTAATAATCCAATCTAGATTACACCTCCCCATTTTGGGAGGCTTTTGATCCGTAAAAGCTTTTATTGAATGAGGTGAGGAAATTTTTCCTCCACCTTCGCTTTGGTGTACCATTTAGCTTTGCTTGGAAGTTGTCCCTTCAACCCAATTTTCCAAAGGTCATGATACCCTTGTCTTGTATTTATTGAACTCTTTTGCAAAAATGTATCTTATATCAAATATCCTTGAGCATCTGGTGCCAAATCCTCCACAAAAGGTAGGACCTATTCCTCTTCCTGACCTAGCATGAAAGGCTCATAGAGTTTCAAATTCTCTACATACACAACTAAGTAAATGCACATATATGGTGGTTAACTGAGTCAATAGGCATTATCACCTACCTTTTCCAGTATCTCAAAGGGACCATACCTTAGAGCCTTGATTTTCATACCAGGCCCATGCAACCTCTTCTTGTTAAGTTGTAGCCATACTTTGTCTCCCACCTAGGATGATTTCTCTATTATGTGTTGATCATTCCTGACCTTATACTTCTCTTGTGACTTCTGTATTATTTCTTGTACCTGTAGATGGATCTACCTCATATTCTCTATAAAAATTTTAGCCCTCAAATCATCTCCTCTATGATATTCCCTCACTCCTCCTTGCTGCCCATATGCAATATCCAAAGGTGAAGGTGGCAAATATCCAAAACAAGTTTCAAATGGGGACTTTCCTGTAGAAGTGTGGACTACTCTATTGTAAGAATGTTGTATGTATACCATATTTTTGTCCTAATTATTCAGATGCTTTTGGTTGTATACCCTCGAAACTGCACCAAAGTCTTGTTGACTACTCCTGTTTTCCCGTCTGTCTGTGGATGGAATGTTGTAGATCTCTCCAACTTTGTGTCTATATTCGCCCACTTTCGTAGTCCAGAATGCACTGAGAGATATTATATCATTGTTTGAAATGATGCTCCTTCGTATCCCAAAGTGTATTCAAACCTATCCAAAGAATAAGTCTACTGCTTCTTTCTCGTTGATTGTATTTTTACAATGCATCAGAACACACGTACATCTTGTTGAACCTGTCAACTACCACGAATAGGTAGTCATGTTCCTTCCTAGTTGTTGGTAAACCTCCCACAAAGTCCATGTAAATGTTTTCCCAAGGATGAGTAGGTAAAAATAAGGGATGATATAGGCCTTGTTTCCTATTGATAAGCTTGTTGATATGATCTCTTCAGGCATATGTTCTCTAGGTATTATGCTTGTACACAAGTCTCATCCACCTATTTGGGATTGAACAACATCACTTGATCGTGTAGATGGTGGTGCAGACCGCCCAAATACTTGAGGATTATATCTAGGTTATTTGGAGAGATAATTGACATTATAGCCATCATTTTAAACTCCATGGTGTACCCCTGCATGTTTTGGCCTGACTTTTTCTTGAAGTAGTTCCATAGGATCGACTCGTCCTCTACGTATCCAGTGAAATAAAACTATGAATTAATGAGGATTTTGAAGTCCTCCCACTTAGTCAGTGGATATTCTCCCTCCAACCTTAGGGTCTCTATGTGGCTCTCCCACCAAGTCAATGCATGGCCCTCTAATTTTAGCCATTCAAATGAGATATTTTGTCCTTCCTCAATTTGATGGATGTTGAAATAAACTTCCAATTGCTGCAACCAATGGTTCAACTTTAGGGCATCGATATCCTTGTGATATGGCTTCATATCAACCTTTTTTTCGATTTTAAACATGTATTTATTCATGAAACTAGAATTGGGTTAATATTTTCCCGATTATTTCTTAGATTGGTTCTTTAATTCTTCCCGATCTCTTGATCCCTCTTATAATTTTTCCTCGGCATATGAACCCCAATCTTCTCAAAATATCTCAAGCTTATTTCTCAGGGCTTCCATGAGGAGGTTTATATTGTGATTTATGTCTACAACTTAGTGTTCTAGCCGCAAAAACCTCACCTTTGTAGGATCAAGAGGGTCATTTACAAATGTGTTGCTCGTGATTAGTGTTTTATGATTTTTGGCCCTGCTAGTCTAGATCCCCTACAAATCTCCACACAATAACCAAGGAAACCTGCTATGATGCCAATATGCTCTATAAATTTCCGTGGATATTACACTAGACAATTTGTCATAATAGATATGATAATATTATATTTAGAATATGGAATTCTACACTATTACTATTTTATTAAATTTTTAGATATGTAGATTTTATTGTAATTAGTGATATTTTCCAGATTCTTTCTTAGACTAGTTCTTTTTTTCTTCTAATCTCCCAATCCCCCTTCTGATTTGTCCTCTACATTTGAACCCCTGTCTTCTCCAAATATCCCAATCTTAATGCTCAGGGCTGCCATGAGGAGGTTTACATTGTGATTTATTCTGGGGACTTGTTGTTCTAGCCACGAAGACCTCACCTCTACAAGATCACAAGGGTGATTTTTTATTCGTCAGCCATGATTAGGGTTTTATGATTTTTGGCCCCGCTAATCTAGATCCACTGCAAATCTCCACAAAATACTCAAAGAAACATGATCTTATGCCAATATTCTATGTAAAATAATGTGGATATTCCACTGGACAGTTCGTCACAACATATCTGATAATATTATATTAAGAATATGGAATTATACACTATTACAGTTTTATTAAATTTCTAGATATGTAGATTTGATTGTAATTAGTGCATGGATGCGAATGAAAATTATGCAGAAAATAGAGAACAAAAAAATAAAAAGCTCACACGCACATAAGACACAATATATACTTTGGGAAACCCTTTCGGGAGAAAACCCAGTTGGAAGGTGAGGCCTCTCCACTCTCTTTCTCTATTTGGAAATATGGATGGAGGTGCAAAGAAGTATGGTGTGTGGCCCACGGGCTAATATAACGAACAAATCCTCATTATGTGCTCTACCTCCTATCCCTCTTGGCTATTTTTTCTCAACTACGGAACAAGTGGAATCAAAATAATGGACTGCCTCGTCCTCCTAGTGGCCTGGTTATAACACAACTTGATAGCCTACTAGTGGTTAAGTTTGACTACATCAACTCTTAACTAGAGTTACAATATAAACTCTTCTAGAGTACTTTACATCACAATCATGTCACTAGCCCCTTTTTCCATGAATAATGGGGGTTGAAGCGGCATCCTCTCAAACTATGGTGGTGAAAATATCTCCTGTACGATCTTCCCTCACTCTTCCTTATTGCCCATATGCAATATCCAAGTGTGAAGGTGTAAAATATCCAAAACAGTTTCAAATTGGGTTCCTGTAGAAGTGTGGACTACTATGTTGTAAATATGTTGTATATATACCAAATTTTCATTTAAGGTCTTCAAGTGATTTTGGTTGTATCCCCTCAAAAGCTGCACCAATGTCATGTTGACTAATTATGTCTACCCATTTTTCTATGGATGGAATGATGTAGATCTCTTCAACTTTGTATCTATCTTATAGTAAACAATTTAATGAGATATCCTATATCCATGTATGAAATGATGCTTCTTAGTATCCCAAAGTGCACCCATACATGTCCAACGAACAAGTTTGTTGCTTCTTGCATGCTAATGGTGTTTTTGCAGTGAATCATAACACACATCTTGCTAAACCTGTCAACTACCATGAACAGGTAGTCATGTCCTTTCTTGTTTGTTGGTAAACCTCCCACAAATTCCGTGGAAATTCTTTCCCAAGGATGAGTACGTAAAAGTAAGGGATGATATAGACCTTGTTTCCTGCTTCTAGACTTGTTGGTACAACAAAGTATGCATCCTTGTATGAACCTAGTTACCTACTCTTGCATCTTGGGCCAATACACATACCTCTGCAAGTTAGCCACAATATTCCCTACATCAAAGTGCCCCACAACCTTAAAGGTGTGAGCCTATATAATTAACTGTAATCACTCACCTTTAGGAACACATATATTATCTAGCTTGTGTTATCGGGAAATCTAGTGTCCACTCGGAGTTGCTAGTCCCACTAAGACTGGTAGCTATCTTAGAAACAAACAAACTGAAACTACTTTTGCTTTCCTTTATGAGAAGTAGATAAGAGGGGAACAAAGGACACCAACCTCAGTCTTGCGCTTGGTTCCTTGCTTGGTTCCTCTCCCTTCCGATAGATCTTTGCCGCTCCTCCTTCATCTACCCAGCTTCAAAGAGCAACTGTGGAATCAAAGCAGCATAATACTATCAAAGAACAAAGATCTACAATCATAAACAATACAGGACCAGATATATATTGACCACACAAATGCATATATCATCAAACATACAAGAATGTGGAGGAAAACTTGAATAGCTTTATTAATATAAAGAATAGAAAAGAGGATTACAACCAATTGATCTAACCCAGCATCATCCTCCCAGCATGAAAGCCCTTCTTCACCTCATGAAAAAGCTTAGATCACCCAACACTATGATGTTCCACCAGGAAACCAATAGCACTTCCTTACAAGATACAAGATTCTGGCCTCTAACCTCCTGATCTCTGGGATGAGGGATCCATATATAGATATTTGCAAAGGTGTGAGTCAGCTCTGAGTTTTTGATTAGTGACGTTCCACTGATAGTTCTTGGTTCCACTTGGAGATTTCATTGACCTCTTACTTATCCCTGGGTGAATTCTGAGAGGCAAGTGTCATATGAGAAATTTCTAGAAGATTCCTTGATCATCCACTTAGCAAACTGTCTCTACCATTTGTCTATTCTCACTCATCACACCCTATAGAAGGAATTTTCAGTATACATCGCACCTCTCGTGTGTAGTAGGTGTGATGCATCGCACCCTGGCCATGGAGCAAGTGAGATGGTCTAGTTTTGACCATTTCTGAGTAGTTTTTCATGAAGAACTTCTGGGAGATGATGTAATCAACTGACCTTGCTCCTTTAGGGTATGAAACAACACTTTTAGGGACATAGAATCCCTTGGTTTATGGACATATATGATTGGGGTTGTAGTGCCCAAATATGTCTATAATAGTTGCCCCCTAAAGCA
>APFE030546888.1:77129-88309 GCA_000404065.3 Pinus taeda
CCATGTGAAAAGATGTTCTAGAGTCGAACATGGAAAGACATCGCCTGATTACCAGCCAATGATGTAAGTTGTTAACAGGCGTAAGAGGAATCACCGATAATGATAATGACCCTCAAGATACGACAGTACAATTCACGTGGTGTGAAAATGGGACTTGGCGTCGAACACCACACAAAATCTTTCGGTTGAAGGCAATTGATGTAAACATGTCGCCGGAAGTGAGAAACTTGCCATTAAGGCATGCAAGCTTCAAAGTACTGAAAGGGTTGTTCCTAGGTTGACTTCTTAGATAATGAGCTAATGTTGACAAGAAGTGACCCGTCATAGGAGGGCATTAATGAATCCTACATCTACAACACGGAACGGAGCAAATGATTTTGTGGAGGTGAAAACGATCTAATGATACAGGGTTCAGGGTGGCAGTCATGAAAGAATGAAGTGTGAAGGTATTGCAATGGATGAGACACAAGCTAGGTTGGTGAATTCTCTGAGCGACTTCTCTTGAACATATCGGAAACACTGAAGTGGATTGGTAGCGTTAACCCCAAAAATGGATGGTACAATGGGCCAATGGTAATATGACCAGTGAACGGAATAACCCAACCTGACTCAATCATGGTGATGGTCTGAAAGTGTCATGTTCAAGAGCGACTTGCTACCAATAAAGTTTCTTCAAGTTTTCTTTCCAATTTTTCCCCAGTCATTGCTGACCAGTACCTCTTTATTTTTGTGAAGCTTGAGGAGGATAACATATGCTTGTTCTATAATTTTCCCTTCAGGCAAACCCATCGCTATGTTTTAACGAGCCTAGTGACAGTGAAACTCTTTCTTGTCTGCATGGACAAGTTTGTCACTATTGGTTTTAACGAGTTTAACGACAAGGATAACTCGGTCCTTTTTCAATTTTAAAGAGTATGAAAAGGGACGGAAAGGAAACTCCAGCAATCCTTTTTCATCATATAATACCTTAAGTCTGAAAAAGTATAAAACAATATGAAAGGGATGAATTTTCGATAGTTTTAACGAACTGAACAAGACAAGCACTCGATATTTTTGTGTAATGATCCCTCAGGTCCAAAAAGATTAAAATCTAGAGGAGGGATAGCACTTCCGATCGTTTTAACAAGCTGGAGAGGCTAATTGCTCAGAAATCTTTTCATATTTTATGAGTTATATGAAAAGAGCTTAAAGGAGACTTTGTTTTCGAGGAACGAGTGATATTTTTGGGTAGCAGCTGGTTCCAGGTAAGGTTTGGAAATTTTCAATCACGGCAGTGTGAAGAAGATGGCTAACAGAATCACTCGTCGCAACTGTTCCTCAAAAGGGGTAAAAAATCAAATGGAGGTGTATAATCGGCTAAAACAGAGTGGAGGTGATGGTAAGAACACGACCAAGGCTCAAAAGCTGATGATAATGCAATCGCAATGGTTATTTACTAAGGGTTCATTTCTCAATGAGCTTAAACTCTTGTGGAACATATGCTCATTGCTAGGTTTATTTTTTAATGAGCTTGAACTTCACGTAAAACTGCTTGTGGCTCGTTTATTTTTTAATGAGCTTGAACCCTGCAGTAACACTGCTCGTGGCCTGGTTTATTTTTTAATGAGCTTGAACCATGCGACAACATATGCTCAGATTCGTTTTCATGTTTACACAAGCTTGAAATGAAAAACTATGCTTGTTATAAGTTCGCATGCCCCTCGCATAATGACGCAAATCGAGGTGCATGCCCCCCAAGCTTCATTACATTCAACAAGGTGTTTGGAATGAAGGTTTACTTTCAAGATCTTTGAAAGATTCGACTTGGATTTTACGAGATCTTAATCAAAGACTCGATTTGGAAAGGAAGTTGCTTCATTTGTTAATGAGGTTGACACAGTAAAGAACTATCCTCATGGCGGCCTTTGATCACAACTCATAAGGGGTCATGAAGGAAAGATCTGGTTCCAATGCCCCCAGTACATAATGTACAACATCATTGAATTGATCGTCAGATGATGTAGCTATGGTAGGGCTTGTAGGAAATACCTCATGATGATCCGCACTATCAAAATGTTCAAAGTTATTCTTCATCTTTGTTGATGTAGAAGATATCATGTGACAGGTTTCCACTGTGACCACTTCTGCCAGATTACTCAGAGACGGAAGGGAAAAAGTCCCCATTAAGGAAGGGTCTTTTAGGAGACCTACTCCAATACTTTGAAGCGATTGAGAGCTTCCATGGATCAATGGAATGCTTTTGGTAACTTGAGAATTTTTGGGGAGAAAGGTTTGTTGATCAACAATTGTAATTCCTCCTTGAAAGGGAAATGCAATCTTTCTAAAGTAAGTTGACACAATAGTAGCCATAGCATAAATCTAGGGCCTTCCTAGTAGGATATCATAATCGAGGTTTCCATCGATAACTTCGACGTCAATTTCTACTGTCTTGCCCCCCAGTTCAACTTGCAATTTATTTAATATCCCATACGGCGTGTATGTTCTTCCATCGAATGTTTTTAATGTCGTTGATGATCGTGACAAGGGTGGAGAGCCTAAAGTTTTCCAGCAACTCATTGACATAATACATGTAGATGTCCCCTCATCAATGATTGTTCGATGAACAATTTTGTTGAGGGCTTTTACCTGTATGAGGAAAGGGAGTTGGGCCGGTAACTGAGATTCGTATCCTTTATGATTAAAGGCCACTAGATCGGAATCCGATGGGTCAATTCGACCTATTGCTGATAATAGAGCCTGCTTCTGGGAGGGGCAATTTTGCACTACCTCAAGTGTAACGTCCTGCGGTCGACGGGCAACTGGGCGCGCGCTCCACCTGCTATGCGAAGCAACTAACGCATGATAGAATCGTGTGGGCAATCGAGGATGAAATGCATAAGGCATAGGCGATGTTGGCGCTCCATAGTTTATAGGGGCGGGTCGAGGGAGCTCGTTCATAAGCTGACCATGGAGGCGTTAAGCAAACGAAGGAGGATTGTGGGGCGGTCTCGTGCCATGGGCGGGCCGACTTAACAAAGGTGCTCGAACCGTTTGGTAAACATATGGTTGGTGGAGAAAACGAAGGGTCAGCCGAGGGCACGACCTCCACGCTCATTAGCGTATAAACAAGCGATGAAGAATGGAATTTTGGACATCGCACTTGGGATTGGTCGATCAAAAAGAGAAGTGCGAAGATAGGGGTATAGCCGCAGCATGGCGCAACGCTAATGCACTTGCCCGCCGGGTAGGATACATGAGATTTTGTGCAGAATTAAAGTTCGATTGAGTGTGGGTGGAAGGCGTGTAGGGGTGCCTGCCCACCAAGTATTGAAACAAAGGTTGAGGTTGTAAGTTGGGTGCGGGTCGTGCATAGGTGCGCCCGCCCGGCTTGAAAATATGACCGAATTGTATCGTATTCTTGGTTAAGTCGTGGTGAGACCACCGTTCGCTCTTGCACGAGTGGGCACCCGACTTGGGTGTAACGCCGGTGGAGCCAAGCTCCCAGTCAATTGTAAAACTTCTCATATATAATAAAAGAATTATCTTGCATATGAATGCGTTTATGCTGTTGTTATATGATGTTGTTATATTAATGGTTTCCGCAAATTAATATGTTATTCATGCTTAATGATGAATGTTAAGGCGTAGTTCGCAAAGTAAGTTAACAATGAAAGATGTTGGTTACTTAGGCGGTGCCACACCTGGCCAATTTAACGAAAAAAGAATTGGGAGCGTGACAGGTGGTATCGGAGCAGGTTCATAGGTGGTGAAGCTATTACTTGTTGATGAACACAGAGAATAGACATGTATGCAGGGAAGAGTTATGAAGAAATCATGGATGAACAGTCTAGGTTTCGTGGACTTGATGGTTCATGGCATGACCATTCAAGCTCTGGTGGACACGGGGGCCACTCATAACTTCATGACAAAACGGTTGGAAAAAGAGGTTGGACTGATGATCTTCCCCTCGAATGTGGAAGTCAAGGCAGTGAACTCTAGAGCTAAAGTGGTGGGTTTGGCACACAAAATGCCTGTGTAGATAAAAGACTGGAAGGGTCAGTTGGACTTCACAGTGATGGAGATGAATGGCTTCGATATGATACTTGGACAGGATTTCTTGAAGGGAAACAGGGATATTGTTGTCCCCTTCTGTGATGAGGTGGTGCCGGTTGGACAGTGACAAACTTGGACTTTGCCCACTCATAGGCAAAGGAGGGAAGTCAAGGTGCAACATGTTTCTGCACTAAGTTTGGAAAAGGCTATGAAGGAGTCAGATATGGAGACATATGCGGTGATGTTCAAGTGAGTCGAAGGTGATGGAGTGGGGACACCTGTTCCAGCCGAGATTTCTGAGGTGCTAACCAAATATGCGGATTTGATTCCTAATGAGCTACCAAAGAAACTTCCACCAAGGCATGCAGTGGAAAATAGCATTGAGCTTGAGCCAGGAAAGAAACCCCGACTAAAGCACCTTATCGGTTGTCAGGACCTGAGTTGGAGGAATTGAAACGACAGCTAAAGGAGTTAGCTGATGCAGGTTTCATCAAACCTTCAAGGTCCCCTTATGGAGGTCTAGTATTATTCCATCGGAAGAAGGATTTGAATGAGCTATGGATGTGCTATGATTACCGTGCATTGAACAAGTAGACGGTAAGGAACATGTATCCTTTGCCATTGGCTACTGATTGCTTTGACAAGCTTGCGAAAGCTCGAGTGTTTTCCAAGCTGGACTTGAGGCATGGGTTAATTATCAGTGCAATAGCTGAAGGCGACGTAGAAAGAAGACGCGATAGTAACAGGTAATGATATGCTTTTGAGTTACTTGTTATGCCATTCGGGTTTGTGCAACTCCCTACACTTACGTTTTGGCACTTTGGATGAATGTGTCCTAGACGACCATACTTGGATTCGTTCGTAGTAGTGTACTTGGACGATATAGTGGTGTACAGTGACAACATGGAGGATCATAAGAAGCACTTGGCGATGGTGTTCAAGGCACTGAGGGCAAATCAGTTGTTCTTGAAGAAGTCTAAGTGTGTGTTTGCTTAAACCGAGATTCCGTTCCTTGGGCATATTGTTGGTCAAGGGTACATACGGATGGAGCCGAGCAGAGTGAAGGCGATCGAGGACTGGGTCGAACCGAAGAATGTCCATGAGATGAGGGTGTTTTTGGGCATGACCAACTACCAACAGAAGTTTGTAGAGGGGTACTCCAAGGTAACATCGGCACTAATAGACCTATTGAAGAAAGACAAGAGGTGGAATTAGATGGATAAATGTCAGAAGGCATTTGATGACTTGAAGAGGAGGATGGTTACAACATCGATACTGAAGTTTCCTGACTTCAAGAGACCATTTTAGGTACACACTAATGCTTCATATTTTGCCATAGGAGGGGTTCTTATGCAGGATGGGCATCCGGTGGCGTATGAGAGTCGGAAGTTGCAGGATAGAGAACGAAGGTATTAGGTTCATGAGAAGGAGATGACTACAATTATTCACCGTCTTCATGTGTGGAGGCATTACCTGATTGGGAAGCCATTTGTTGTCAACACTGACAACGTTGCAGCAAGTTATTTTGCATCACAACCAAAGCTTTCTTCAAAGCAAGCTCGTTGCAGGACTTCTTGGCAGAATTCGACATGACTATTAAGTATAGACCAGGAAGGCACAATGTGGTAGCAGATGCCCTTAGTAGGAAGGGACAACTTACAACATTGGAAGGTGAAGACCGGGCAGAAAGGAGTAGGAGTCGAATTTAGATGTCAGAAGAGATGCAGAATAAGCTCAAGGAAAGTGTTGAAACTGATACTTTGGCACAGAATATAGTGAAGCAGATAAAGGAGGGGAAGACACGAAAGTTTTTTCCACGAGACGGGTTCTTGTTCTTCGGAAACTGACTCTATGTTCCAAAGTCATCTAGACTCAGGAGGCACCTTTTGAAGGAGTGCCACAACTCACCATGGGTTGGCCACCCAGGGCAGCATCGTTCTTTGGCATTTTTGGAGAGAGGATTCTTTTGGGAGAAGATGCGAGAGGACGTGGAGGAGTATGTACATACGTGTATCATTTGTCAGTAGGACAAATCGGACAATCAGAGACAAGGAGGACTGTTGCAGCCTTTATCGATTCTTGAGAGGCCATGGATAAGTGTCTCGATGGACTTTATCACTCAGTTGCCACAAGTTCAAGGGTATAATGGGATTATGGTCATGGTTGATCATTTTTCCAAGTATGCTATCTTTGTTCCTACAAAGATGTTGTGTGGAGCCGAGCAGACTGCGGAGTTGTTCTTTAAGAACATAGTGAAGTATTGGGGGATGCCATTAAGCATCATGTCGGATAGAGATCTGTGTTTTACAGGCAGATTTTGGACCACATTGTTCAAGTTAGTTGGGAAAAAGTTGTTGATGAGTTCGAGTTACCATCTGCAGACAGATGGGTAGACTGAGAGGATCAACGCATTACTAGAGGATTACTTGAGACATTATGTGATAGTTAATCAGAAGAATTGGCCTGAACTCTTGGATATTGCTCAATTTAGTTACAATATTCAAAAGAGTTCTGCGATGAGGTATAGTCCATTTGAGTTGGTGAATGGGCAGATGCCGGTTGCTCTGCATACGATAGTGATAGGAGGTTTTTTGAGGAGTCCTCATGTGAAGAAGTTCATGAAGGCTTGGGATGAGACCTTGGAGTTGGCACGATTGCACTTGCATGAAGCTGCAAGGAGAATGAAGAAATGGGCTGATCGAGGAAGACGGGATGTGCACTTCAGTGTCAGAGACATGGTGTTTCTTAGGATTACCAGGGAGCAGTTTCAGCCAGCCAAGGGGACTGTAAGCAAACTAACACAGAAATATGAGGGACCATTCCGAGTGAAAAAGAGAGTGGGGGAAGTTGCTTATGAGCTGGAGTTTTCGCACCATATGCACATGAAGCATCCAGTTTTTCACATGAGTCTGTTGAAGAGATGCAGACTTGATGCTAATCATCCAAAGAGAGTTGAACCGACGAGAGGACCAGCCGGGATTGTGGACAAGCCAGGACTAGAGTTGGATAAGATTTCGAGCTACAGAACTACAAGGATTGGTCGCCACATGAAACGGGATTATCTTGTCAGATGGAAGAATGCATTGGAGGAGGAGAGCTGGGAATCAGAGGACTCACTTTGGAGATGGAGGAAGAAGATTGCAAAGTATGAATGGAAGATGCTGAGGCAGTCAGGATTGTCAAGGGCGACAATGATTTCAAGTGGGGGAGGATGTAACGCCCTTAGGTCGACGGGAAACCAGGCACGTACTCCACCCACTACACGAAGCAACTAAGGCATGACAGAACCACGTGGGCGACCGAGGACGAAATGCATAAGGCATAGGTGATGTTGGCACTCCATAGTTTATAGGGGCAAGTCGAGGGAGCTCATTCACAAGCTGACCGTGGAGGCGTTAAGCAAACAAAGGAGGATTGTGGGGCGGTCCCACGCCATGGGTGGGCTGACCTAACAAAGGCGTTCGAACTGTTTGGTAAATGCATGGTTGGTGGAGAAAATGGAGGGTTGGCCGAGGGCGTGACCTCCACACTCATTAGCGTATAAACAAGCAATGAAGAATGGCATTTTGGACATCGCACTTGGGATCGGTTGATCAAAAAAGGAGTTGCGAAGATAGGGGTATAGCCGTAGCAAGGTGCAACGCTAATGCGCCTGCCTGCGGGTAGGATACACGAGACTTTGCACGGAATTAAAGTTCGGTTGAGTGTGGGTGGAAGGCGTGTAGGGGCACCTGCCCGCCAAGTCTTGAAACAAAGGTTGAGGTTGTAAGTTGGGCACGGGTTGTGCATGGGTGCGCCCGCCCGGCTTGACAATAGGACCCGATTGTATTGTATTCTTGGTTAAGTCGTGGTGAGACCACCGTGCACTCTTCGATGGGTGGGCACCCGACTTGGGTGTAACATCGGTGGAGCCAAGCTCCCAGTCAATTGTAAAACTACTCATATATAGTAAAAGAATTCTCTTGCATATGAATGTGTTTATGCTGTTGTTCTATGATGTTGTTATATTAATGATTTCCGCACATTAATATGTTATTCATGCTTAATGATGAATGTTAAGGCATAGTTCGCAAAGTAAGTTAACAATGAGAGATGTTGGTTACTTAGGCAGTGTCGCACCCGGCCAATTTAATGAAAAACGAATTGAGGGCGTCACATCAAGTGTCGACATAGCAGATGACAATTGGGCTAGGTCCTCTACTATATTATAATTCTGTGCTACTCTGGCACAAGGATTAAATGTCGATTTGTGTACTACTCCCTTTGGCAGCTTTATCATTAGCTTAGGAATGATGGGTGGCACAACTTTAGTCAAAGTTGTTGTCGAACTACCAGGTTTATCATTAGCCTTGTTGTTCGACAGCTGTGAATTCCCGTAATCTTTATTCCTTGTCGATATCAAAGCATCATTTTGCTGTTTTGAAATGGACAACATAAGTACTTGGGATGGGGAAGCATTGTCACTAGCAACTAGATTGGTTCCTGGGTTTGGAAACAGATCAGTTAATACCACTAAGGTTTTTGAATTCTTTAAGAATTTTCTAATCTCAGCTTTATGTGAACAACCTTTCGTCCAATGATCCTCATCACATATAAAGCAAGGATGATTTGGTTTCCTTTCTCCAGAAGGGTTTGCTGAAGATTTTTCAAGAGACAACTCCTCTTGTTTCTTCTTTTTCCCTTTCTTTTTGTTCTTGCCTCCTGGTTGCTTCAGTTCTTTGCCTTTATCAGTCGACACGGCATTTACCTTTGAGGTGAGAAGTTCTTCGTTTTCATTTTGACTAGAAACCATACGGGATTTCTTTGATGTAGCCTTTATGGTTTTCGTGCTAGTCGTACCTATCATGCCATCGTCGACATAAGAGTCTTTGTTCGATTTAGGAGGAGGAGGAACGAAAAACTCCGGTCTAGGAGCATCAAGGATTTTGTCATAGAGCATGCCAGATTGAGTATAGATCAAGTCTAGATATTGTGCACGAGCAATAACTTGCTCTTCAGTGATGACTCCTCCCTTTGCCACATCTTTTGTGATAGAAGGTAACAATGAATTAATAAACCATTTAGCTAGAACCTGATCAGGAACATATGTTTTTACCATTCTACGACGACGTTGCCACTCATGAATATGATTAGATATGTGAGTGGCTATCATTTGTTTGAAATTGGTAAGAAGCTTTGTTCCTGTTTCGTACCTTATTGGTAACTGAAAATGGGTTAAAAAGGTTGTGGCAAGGGTGCTGAAGTTATCGAATGAATCTCTAGGAAATTCGATGTACCATTTTTCTACCGGACCAGTTAACATTCACTGAAAAGGTGAAGCCTAATCGAATCATCGTTGAGAGTGTTGGATGAACACCAAAAATGGAATGTCATCACATGATTCGACGAATCTTCACCTAGATTTCCATTGAATTTAGGAATATCAGAGGGAAGTTTATGAGGAATCGTAGGCCACCAAGGGGCGTAAGAAATTGGATCTTTCGTCAGTCCGATTATATCTGGTAATTCTAGAGTTTCTACAAAGGGCAACTGTTGATTCAGGTTAGGCGAAGCATACCCAGGATAAGATGGAATCGCCTGAGTAGTGGGTCTTTGCATACCAACATAATGTATTTGATGTTGGTAACTTTGATAAGGTTGATGGGCATAACCATTATAGTATGGTTGTTGATAACCGCTATGGAAACGTAGTTGCCCATTACTGACAAAGACTTGTTGCTCGGGTCCTTGATATCATTGCTGGAATTGCGGTTGTTGATATTGAACCAGCCATGGTTGTTGGACCATTTTCTGTTGTCCAATACTGGATGATTGACCAAGATGAGGACTCATAGTACCTATTTGAGCCTGAGTCACTCTAGATAGGGAGGCACTAACCTGAGGTTTTGATTGATTCGCTGAGACGAGAGGCTATTGTATTGCAACTTGAGAAACTTGGGGTTGACATACAACAGGTAGCGCTTGTACTTGCGATGTAGTCACCATAGCAGGTATAGTGGGAATATTCGACACAGGATGGACTGGTTGCATTGAATATACAACCCTTGGTTCTTGAGGTAGTATTGGTACCCAACCACTGGATGTAATTCCAGTTTGACCTGAACTTTGTTGTAAACTCTCATATGGTTGTTTTCCAGGAGGGAACAATGAAAAGGCATACTGCCCTCCATATGGTGGCGATCCAGTGCTTAAAGGGTAGATTGGCCTTTGAAGACACATTGATCAATTTGTTGAGTTTCAACATAAGAAATACTAGATGAGAATCCAAATGAAGAAATAGCAACTGACCATGTCGTCAAAACAGTCCCTGATTGGACTTCGGCTTGTTGTTGATAACTTGCTGGGATAGATGGTATACCAACAATCATTGTAGGAATGTAAGCAGGAACGCCATAGCTATGTCAGTTGACACAATCCTAGATGTTGATGGTTGTTCAAACATGTTTAGTCTATCCAAAAGATTTCCTAGTGATTCGACAAGAACTTGTGATGAAAAAGAGCTAACTTCTGCAGTAGAAGGATGTAAGTGGATACCAGTTCCAAAATGCACTGAAGTACTGGGTGGAAGAGCCTCCACTATCTCTTCTATAGCAATCAATCCAGGTGGAAGAGGTAGACCGTCAGGTCCGTAAAATATTTCTGGTGCTGAAGAAGGTATAGACTCTGCAGCGACAGATGTTGTAGGGGTGACACCTTCCGAATCAGCCCCAGGTGGAGTTGTTTCAGGAATAGAGGTGTCGACTATTACACTAGGATCAGTTCTAATGTCCTCTTGTAACTGTGGAACTTCTTTTGTAAAGGCAGATGTACCAGAAATAATTGGAGTAACTGTAGTCTTTGACGATGTGGAAACACAAGTTTAAAATAAATCAGGTGAATTCGACTCAGTTAAATGAGAATGCCTTGCCCTGGATGGTTTTGTTTCTAGGGTCAAAGACAATTGACTCGCTAGTCTCCGCGAATGAGGGGGTTTCGATTGAATTTCTTCCATGATTGCGGATTACTTGATCAACTCAAAATAAAGGGTAAAATGTGATTCCGAACTAAATGAACTTTAGACGCTTTGACACAACTTCCTTTTTCAATTTTTAAGAGTCGATAGAAAGCTAAAGATGACTCTAGTCGCCTTCGATTTTTAATGAGCCTGA
>APFE030546888.1:88572-107060 GCA_000404065.3 Pinus taeda
TGTGGTCTCCCAATATATACTCGACGGTACGTGGGAGCACAAGTCCGTACTGGCACTTGTCGTCTCAAAGAGGAGGAATCACCCAACCTACAATGAAAGCGATAGTTACCAAGCTTTACGACACCAGAATACGTCTCTAGCCTAGACTTCTAAATGTTGTGCATTAGGTTCCAAAGCATTTTTATGTTCATTGAATTTATTTTGAAGTTGATCTTTCTTAAGAAGTTTACCTTTAAGGTTCACCGCGTGATGTAGATATACAATTCCTAAAATGCAATCTAAGATGATAAACAGTCATTTATTCTTCTTTTTGCAATGAAAATCCTAGCTACTAAGGAAAGAGAAGCGAGATTCTTTCAACATAGAGCAGAGAGCACACACTTAGATGCACTGTCCTAAATCAAAATCAACAAGCAGTATAAATGCAAATGCACATGCATGTATTTGTTTTCGCTTTCTTAATGTGTGAATGACATAAAGAATGCTAAGTACAAATATAAATCGTTTCAAGCAACAGTACTAACGATTTTCTCTTCAAAAGACGAAAGGAAGATAATGATGACACTTTGTGATTTTGAATCGAAAACTGCTTTCGACACTTGAAAAACTATTAATTAAAATCAAATACAAGAGTAACAGTGTAATCGACCATCAAGAATAGTAGGATTCTTTTCTTTGACTGAAAACGACACTTGCGACACTTCCAAATCAAAAGATGACAGTTTGATTACGCTACTTCTTTGTAAAGGAGAACCATAAATGGAGAATAATACATAAAAACATTTACAGTTCTTTGTACAGTGGACGTTGAATCATGCAAAGGAGGGGAGTTTCCACAGTGGTCTGCTGATCATAGACAGAAAAACTCCTGAATAAAGTTGAAGGGAGTGAACAAAAACCAAAATCTGGAAGTAGAAACAGTCTTATCTGATCATCGCACCTGTAACACAGGGAAAGAGTGATGCATCCCACCTACTGCACATGGGAGGTGCGATGTATCCAGATTCCCAAGAGCAGAAGGTGCGATGGTCCAGGGATGAGACTTCAACTTGGTTCTTGGTCACAGTTTGCAGCTTAGATCAGGGATTTAGGCCGAGCTAATGATAGTCAGTAAATGCAAATCACAGGGGCTGATCTAATGAGGCTACTTGAGCCACCACCAGGGCAATTAGGATGTTTGCAAATCAATTTTTTAGTTTATAAACAAAACCCGGAGATAGACTGAACCAACATTGATCTACTTTGCACTTGCATAGCAAATGTAGTTCGAAGGCTAGCTGGCTTGAATTTAGGCTATGTCTGTAGTTTATAAAGCAAACAAATATAGACAATCAAACAAGCTATTTGCTCCCCAGCGATGTCACCATTTTGTTATCGGGAAATCTAGTGTTGATGCAGAGCTGCTAGTCCCAATAAGATGGGTAGCTATCTTAGAAACAAACAAACTAAACTTAATTTCGTTTTCCTTTATGAGAAGTAGATAGGAGAGGAGCAAAGAATACCAACCTCAATCTTTCGCTTGGTCCCTTTCTTGTTCCTTCTCCCCTCTGACAGATCTTTGTTGCTCCTTTCTTGGTTATCCCACTTCAAAGAGTACCTGTAAAGTCAAAGCAACATAATACCTTCAAAGTGTAGAGATCCACAATCATAAACAATATAGGACCAGATATATATTGACCACACAAATGCATATATCATCAAACATACAAGAATGTGGAGGAAAACTTGAATAGATTTATTGATATAAAGATTAGAAGAGAGGATTACAACCCATCGATCTGACCCAGCGTCATACTCCCAGCATGAAAGCCCTTCTTCACCTCATGAAAAATCTTAGATCACCCAACACTATGATGTTCCACCAGGAAGCCAACAACACTTCCTTACAAGATATAAGATTCCAGCCTCTAACCTCCCGATCTCTGGGATGAGGGATCCATATATAGATATTTGCAGAGGTGTGACTCAGCTCTGGGTTTTTGATTAGTGTCATTCCACTGATAGTTCTTGGTTCCACTTGGAGATTTCATTGATCTCTTACTCATCCCTGGGCGAATTCTGAGCGGCAAGTGTCATATGAGAAGTTTCTAGAAGATTCCTTGATCATCCACTTAGCAAACTGTCTCTACCATTTGTCTATTCTCGCTCATCGCACCCTATAGAAGGACTTTTTAGTGTGCATCGTACCTCATGTGTGTAGTAGGTGTGATGCATCGCACCCTAATCATGGAGCCAGTGAGATGGTCTAGTTTTGACCAGTTCTGAGTAGTTTTTCATGGAAAACTTCTGGGAGATGATGTAATCAGCTGACCTTGCTCCTTTAAGGTATGAAACAACACTTTTAGGGACTTAGAAGCCCTTCATTTATGGACATATATTATTGGGGTTGCAGTGCCCAAATATGTCTATAACAGTTTGACTATTTTTAATTTCACTAAAGTTTGATAATTTATGTTGACAAATGGCAACAAGAAATTCCAATTTTATTTGTGTTTGAATTTAAATGAGAATTAAAATCGGCTTATATTCTCATATCAACTTGTAAATAGTTAATTAAACTTAATTAGTTTAGGAATTTTGAGTTGGAAGTCTTTCTATAGTCATGCATATGTTCTCTCTAAGTTTTAGGGGTTCGGTATGAGTTTAAATTGAGTTGGAAATTAGATTACTCAGTTTGTTGAGTTATGTTTAGTTAAATTAGTTCCAAACTGCTTGAGGAAATAATAGACAATTTATGAGTTAGTTGGTGCACTAGTGCATCCACAAGTGTCACTCTAGTTAACTGAAGATTCCCTCATCAGAAACTCATGTGTCTCGATTCTGAGAAAGAGCGAGTTGAGACAAGAGTGTAGGGACAATGTGTGGTGAAGTAAAATTATGAGTGCAGACACAAACAATTACTCTAGCCCGATAATGGGTCTAGCCGCAACCGATACATTCTATGGAAGATTTACTTAGGTTAGAACCAATTAATAGGCCCTACTTCTTAGTATGCTTATCCCATTTGATGATGACTTTGCTTGCTTGCTCCAACTATCTTTCGTTTCCTTCTTCAAACACCTGAAACAAATAAAAAACAACAAACAACAACTGTGATAATAGAAAAATTGTAATTCAACCTAATTAACAAGTCAAGAAGCATTAAGCCATAAACATGTGAGATGGAACATTATGTAGGAAATCAATCGTTAGTTGCATATATATTAAATCAAGAAGAGATTAGAACCGTTGTCCTGACATTGCTATTCTCCTCTGACAAAACCAAGTTCCCACCCACTTCCATTAGCATTCCACGATGGCCTCTGATACTTTTAAGGCTCTTCTCTTTAGGCTTCACATTAAACCAAATTCACACTTCTCCTTCACACAACTAGAGATCTACAAATATGAATAGCTTGCTATTTACTCCAAAATTAATTAGCACTAGCACACCAACATTAACACTTCAACACTAGCTTATGCTTGGGAAAAAGGGAGGTTTATAGCATGAATGGATGGGAGATGGTTCCTCATCTCATGGGAGAAGGTCTTATCTCTTGAGGTAGTTCAATCCTTATAGGGGAAAAGAGCGCAAATTGACATCCTCGACTGCATCTAGCTCAACCATTTACCAGACTTCTGTTACAAAGCTTCTAGAGCTGGAAGCTTCGACTCCTTATTTAAAAAACTTTCCATAAGAAGATTGGTGTGACTCGAACAAATCTCATTTGCTCCGGTCGGTGCTAGGGATAGTGTTAATCCCTTCATATTAGCACGAGGAGGACAATGATCATAAGCGTCAGTCTTGTAAACTGGGAAAAACAGAAGATTTTGGAGAAATGGTGCAAAAGGGAATTATTTTGCTCATGAAGAAGGACACGATGGGAGTTTCTTCATGAAGGGAAATGATCCAGGTGGCTCCAGACACATGTAAAAATCCAAGAGGACTCAGAGAGGGCTTAAAAATCAAAGTGTTTGGATTGTGCTCAAACTAGGTTCATGTTAAATATCTCACCACCATGATTATGGTGGTGTGAACGGTTTGTCAAACTGATCTCGTATGCGAAAGATATAGTTCTTCAAAGTTTGACATGACAAGGGGGCCCACAGTGTGCCACATGGCATCCCAGTCAGCAGGTGAGGCCAACTAAGTTTATGTGGTGACTGAATAACCACTAAACTATCAACACATGGGATGCTAGCATTGGTCTCCTAACCCTGCATCAAAGACAATATATATATATATATATTATATATATATATATATATATATATATATATATATTATATAAACTCCAATATAAAAACAAAGATCTTTTAACAACAAAAAAACACTATATACTAAGATATAGTGATAAATATGGTTTTCATAAAAATCATTTAAAAGAAAATCATATATAAAATTATGGTTATAAACTTCAACACTTACATTAAAACTAGAGTATGGTTGAATAAACCAAAATAATGGCACACCAACAACCCACATGATAATATACATTTAAATAGTCCAATGAAATGTATTAACTCAAAAAGCGTCGGAACCGTTGCAACCAAATGGAAAATTTAATATAAAAAGGGTCTTGTTATGTATTTTTGGTGGGGGCAGAATTTGATCCCCTGACCTCCCTACCTCAAACCAAACGACCTAACCAACCCGCCAAATGGCACTTCATTGACAACTCTGCCACCCACACATTTAAAAACCCTCCTTCTCATTTGCATGGGGGACGACGGAACACCGAATGGCAGAGCGACAGAACCAAGGTGTGGCAATGCAGAGGGGGTACACGTTGGGCACAAAAATTGAGGTAGATTTCCATAATATTCCAGGGAATATTCTCATGCAATTTCTTTGAGGAATCTTTAAGATTCCTTGGGAGGTAAAAATTCTTTTTATCAGAATGTAACCAAGTTTACAGTCAATTTTCTCATATTTTCATAGGGATTGCTATGGCAAGGTCAGATTTTCCTTTTAAGTAGCAGATTTGCAGATTCTTAGTGGAAGAATCTTCAACAATCTTAAGAAAATCTTCCAGATTCCTTGGAAGTTGAAATTCGTTAGAGTCAGAATGCAACCAGCTTCATACTCATTTTTCTCATAATTTTGCAAGGAACCTAATGGCGCAGTTAGAATTTTGATCTGAGAAGAAAATCTTCAAATGACCTAGAGGATGGAATCTTTGAGGAATCTAAGGGAAATGTAAAAGATTCCTTAAGCCCCAGATTTTCACTTTGTCAAAATTCAGAAATTTGACAGTCAATTTTGCACTATTTGATGCCACAAATCTGATGGTGCATTTAGATTTTTCATTTTTATCATTTCATTTTTGGCCAGTTTTCAAAGTGAAGTGCAAGTGTCAACGTTCAACGCGCAAGCAATCATTCCATGAGATTCGACATCGCAAGATTGATGGTACGGTCAACTTTAACAGTTTGACACCCTTTTCTTCATTGGCCCCAAGATGTGAGATATATGCAATATCTTCATGTACTTATTTTTGCTATGAGATGAATTATGCTGCATAGATCCCTGTTTGATGTTTTGATGTGGGATCTTGTTTTCTTGTTTCATGATTCTTGCATGATGTGATGCGAAATCATCTGTGGGATGTACTTGTTGTCATGATTCATCATGTTTTGTTTGAGATCCCTTTGTTGTTACATTGATGGGATACTCATGTGTTGCCATGTATGTTTACATTGAAATCCCTTTTATGCGATGTTGGCGAGATGCTCATTATCTTCATGCATAATTTTATGTCATATTGATAGGAGTCCTTTTTGAATGAGAGTTCCTGCAGTAGAACATCTCTTGGAGCCACTCCTGTGTGAGGGCATTTTCCTTGTATGATAGTGACATCACCACCTATGTACAACATCATTATTGACAACACTTAATGCAGTGGCCTACACCATCTTGACACCGGGGCCTGGAGATGTAGTCCCTCTTGGATGAACTCTGTGATCAACATATTGTGTTTGATGTTGTTGATTATTGTCATGTTCGTTCTTCTTTACAACATGCATTTATGTTCCTTTATGCTATTATAATTGCAATTCTAATCATATCACGAAAGCGAAAGATCTTTGTTCAATCCGAGAGTTGAGTCAACTCAAATCAAGTTTGGTATCAGAGCGGTCTCTGTGTGGATGTGAATTTCAAGCATGAACAATGGAACGTGTAGAAACAAAGGATGAAAAAGCGATGTACGAGACCATGCTCAAAATTTCCCAAAGGGTGAAAATAATGTATGAAGCTCTACAGAAAGAGACAGAGGAAAAGGAGTGATTGCAGCTTCAATTGTGAGCCATGGAAGAGGCACATGAAGAGAAAGAGGGAAAACAGAGTTTGCTACAATAGCTGCAAGTTAGAGACAAGGCCTCGGAAAAGCTATAGCGTGATCCATGTGAGGTAAAAAGTAATTCTCTAAATTCATGTATGTGTACTGATGATGATTTCGATATTTTTGAAAATCATACCACAACAGGGATTGGCTCCAAACTATTGAATAAAATGGGGTATGAAGGAAAAGGCTTGGGAATTAATGGCTAAGGCATTGTCAACCCCATCATAGTAGAAGAATTACCCCATCAGGAAGGACATAGGTATGTTAGAAAGGAAGTCGGGGAATGCACCGAGACAACTAGTGAACCACCAACAACAGATGATGAGAAGCCTTCATCAGTTCTTTTGAAATCAACAGAGGAGGTAAAATATGATGATTTCCTTTTGGTTTTGTCTTCACGTAGTATGATTTCTGTCGGAGATGTGAAGATACCAATTACGGGGACCAACATGAGACTCCTTACCAGGATGAGGTGGATGGAGGAAAATGAAATTGGCGTTAATAACCAAGGCATAACTCAACCATTGGAGTTTGTTCAGAGACCTCAATTTGCAATCTTGACATACATCGAGGGAGAATGATCGAAGGTGTCAGATTCTTATGAGACATCGTTGAAATCATCAAGGAAAGAGAATGATGGGAACACATCCCCATCATCCCATGGAAGTGCCCATTGCATGGAAAGAGCTGAGGCAAGCTCTCCTCGCCATAATGACATCAAAGACAACAAGGAAAGGTATAACCAAATTCAATATTCAAATGTTCATAATCATGTTGTTAAAGATGAACGTAAATCATGGAATCAAAAACATGTACCTTTTGTGGATTACATAACCATACATTTTCTAAGTGTTGGAAAAGAATAGCAACACGCAAAAGAAAGAGGCATGAAAGACCCTCTCAACAGTAGGTAAAGAAACATGTTAAGCATATATGGAGGAAGAAGATGTATTGCAACCATTGAAACAAAGGTGGCCATCAAAGAGCCAAATTTTGGAGGCTCCATCCAGAGCAGCGCCTTAAAGACAAAGTGTCGGTGCATGAACAAGGTGAAACAATTGTTTGACAAGCAAGACCACTACAGGGGGGTGACCCATTCACATTGATAAGTGAAAAATGGTTTCTATATATGTTAGCTTGTCATGGTCGTGCTTTTGTAAATCATTTTTTGCATTTTAAAATGTAAAAGTGATGACGCGTTTTCCATCACTTGTTAAGAAACAATGATGTCTGGTCTTATTTTGTGTTGCATGATAAACTGTGAAAGCGATGTCATGTTTCCATCACTTGTCAAATAAAAAATAGTGTTTGGCCTTATTTTTTTAAATCATGTGTTGTAGTGATGATGTGTTTTCCATCACTTGTTGAAACAACAATGATGTGTTGGCCTTGTTTTTGTAGCTAGGGTATTGTTTCCATTTCAATTTAATCTTGACCACCGAGTATGCATTATAAACTCGTGGCAAGTATGGGATGTTTGGGTCATTAGTTGGTCATCTAAGTCAAGCATGTAATTTGAAAAACAATGTACTATAGGTTTGCAGAGGTTGTAGGTGTCGAATCATCGCTTAAGGCTCCGAAGAACAAAGGTGAAAGAGATGGAAGTGAGACCTTCAGGATGCTTGTGATGTAGACAAGGTACATAGAAGTTGCAGACTATTTTTCATGCTTTTGGAGGACCAAAAGCTCCTCATTAGGAAATATTGATCCAGGTGGCTCTAGACACATGCAGAAGTCCAAGAGGACTTAGAGAGGGCTCAAAAATCAAAGTGTTTGGATTGTGCTCGAACTAGGTTCATGTTGAAGATTTTTTTGTCATGATCATGGTGGTGCAAAGAGTTCATCAAACTGAGCTCGTCTACAAAAGATAGAGTTCTTCAAAGTTTGACATGACAAGGGGAGCCATAGTGTGCCACATGGCATCCCAGTTAGTAGGTGGGGCCCACTAAGTTTATGTGGCAACTGAATAACCACTAAACTATTGAAACATGGCATGCTAGCATTGGTCTCCAAACAATGCATAAAAACACAAAAAAAATATATATTAAAAACTCCATTTAAAAACAAAGATCTTTAAAAAAAAAAAAAAAAAAAACACTATATATTAAGATATAGTGATAAATATGGTTTTCATAAAAATCATTTAAAAGAAAACCATATATAGAGTTATGGTTATAAACTTCAATGATTACATGAAAACTGGATTATGGTTGAATAAACCAAAATAATGACACATCAATAACCCGCATGGTAATATACATTTAAACGGTCCAATGAAATGTATTAACTCAAAATGTGCCGGAACTGTTGCAACCAAATGGAAATTTTAATATTAAAAGGTTTTGTTATGTATTTTTGGCAGGGGCAGGATTTGATCCCTTGACCTCCCTACCTCGAACCAAACGACATAACCAACCCGCTAAATGGCAATTCATTGACAACTTTGCGACCCACACATTTAAAAACCCTCCTTCTCGTTTACACGAGGGAGGACGAAACACCAAATGGAAGAGCAATAGAATGAAAGTGTGGCAGCGTAGAGAGGGTACGTCTTGGGCATGGTAATCGAGGAAGGCTCCCAAAATACTCTAGGTAATATTCTCATGCAAATTCTTTGAGGAATATTTAAGATTCCTTGTGAGGTAAAAAATATTTTTATCGGAATGTAACCAAGTTCATAGTCAATTTTCTCAGATTTTCATAGGGAACGCTATGGCGAGGCTGGATTCGCCTTTCAAGCAACAAATTTGTAGATTCCTAGCAGAGGACAATATTCAAGAATCTTGAGCGAATCTTCCAAATTCCTTGGAGGTTGAAATTCGCCAGAGTGAGAATGCAACCAACTTCATATTCATTTTTCTCAGAATTTTGGAACAAACCTAATGGCGCAGACAGAATTTTGATCTAAGAAGGAGATCTTTAGATGACCTAGAGGAGGGAATCTTTGAGGAATCTACGAGGAATCTAAAAAATTCCTAAAGCCCTAGATTTTCACTTTGTCAGAATTCAGAAATTTGACAGTCGATTTTGCACTATTCGATGCCACAAATATGATGGTGCATTCAGATTTTCCATTTGATCATTTCATTTTTTGACCACTTTTCAAAGTGGAGTGTAGGTGTCAGCATTCAACGTGCGAGCAACCATTCCATGAGATTCGATACTTTGAGATTGATGGTACAATCAACTTCAGAAATTTGACATCCTTTTCTTCAGATGGCCCAAGGATGTGAGGTATATGCAGTATGTTCATGTACTTATTTTTTCTATGAGATGCATTGTGCTGCATAGATCCATGTTTGATGCTTTGACGTGGGATCTTGTTTTCTTACTTGTTTCATGATTCTCTGCTTGATGTGATGTGGAATCATCTGTGGGATGTACTTGTTGTCATGATTCATCATGTTTTGTTTGAGATCCCTTTGTTGTTATATTGATGGGATACACATGTGTCGCCATGTATGTTTGCATTGAGATCCCTTTTATGCCATGTTGGCGGGATGCTCATTATCATCATGCATGAGTTTAGGTCATACTGATAGGAGTCCTTTTTGAATGAGAGTTCCTGCAATGGAACATCTCTTGGAGCCACTCCTACGTGAGGGCATTTTCCTTGTATGATAGCGACGTCACCACCTATGTACATCATCACTATTGATAGCACTTGATGCAGCGGCCTACACCATCTTGACACTAGGGCTCAGAGACGTAGTCCATCATGGACGAACTCCATTATCAACGCCTTGTGTTTGATGTTGCTAATTATTGTCATGTTCCTTCTTCTTTACAACATGCATTTATGTTCCTTTACGCTATTTTAATTGCAATTATATTCACATCATGAAAGCAAAAGATCTTCGTTAAATCTGGGAGTTGAGTCAACTTGGATCAAGCTTGGTATCAGAGCAGTCTTTGCATGGATGTGAATTTCAAGTGTGAACAATGGAACGTGCATTGACAGAGGATGAAAAAGCGATGTACGAGACCATGCTAAAAATTTCCAAAAGGGTGGAAATAATGTATGAAGCTCTACAAAAAGAGACAGAGGAAAAGGAGCGATTGCAGCTTCAGTTGCGAGCCACAAAAGAGGCCCTAGAAGAACTGAAGCACAACAAACAAAATCTTCAAACAGAGAACGTTGAATTGAAGATGCTTCTACATGAAGAGAAAGAGGAAAAACAGAGTTTGCTACAATATCTGCAAGCTAAGGACGAGGCCTTGGAAAAGCTGTAGCATGACCCATGTGAGTTAAAAAGTAATTCTCTAAATTCATGTATGTGTATTGATGATGATTTCATTTTTTTTGGAAATCATACGACAGGGATTAGCTCCAAACTGTTGAAGAAAATGGGGTATGAAGGAAAAGGCTTGGGAATTAATGTCCAAGGCATTGTCAACCCCATCAAAGTATAAGAATTACCCCGTCAGACAGGACTTGGGTATGTCAGAAAGGAAGTTGGGGAATGCACCAAGACAACTAGTGAACCACCAAAAACATATGATAAGAAGCCCTCATCAGTTCTTTCCAAAGTGACAAAGGAGGTAAAAGATGTTGACTTCCTTTTGGTTTCATCTTCACATAGTATGATTTTTGTTGGAGATGTGGAGATACCAATTACAGGGACAAACATGAGGCTCCTTACCGGGATGAGGTGCAAGGAGGAAAAATAACTTGGTGTTAATAACCAAGGCATAAATCAACCATTAGAGGTTATGCAGAGACCTCAATTTTCAAGCTTGAGATACACCGAGCGAAAATGCTTGAAGGTGTTAGATTCTTCCGAGATATCGTCGAAATCGTCGAGGAAAGAGAATGATGGGAACACATCCCCATCATCCCGTGGCAGTGCCCATTACAGGGAAAGAGCTAAGGCAAGCTCTCATCGCCATAATGACATCAAAGACAACAAGGAAAGGTATAACCAGTTTCGATATTTTAATGTTCATAATCATGTTGTTAAAGATGAAAGTAAATCATGGAATCAAAAAACATGTACCTTTTGTGGATTCCATAACCATACATTTTCTAAGTGTTGGAAAGGAATAGTAGCACATAAAAGGAGGAGGCATGAAAGACCCTCTCAACAGAAGGTAAAGAAACATGTTAAGTAGATCTTGAGGAAGAAGATGTATTGCAACCATTGCAACAAAGATGGCCATCAAAGAACCACATGTTGGAGGCTCCATCTAGAGTAGTGCCTTAAAGACAAAGTGTCGGTGCATGAACCATGTGAAACAATTGTTCGACAAGCAAATCCACCACAGGGGGTTGACCTATTCACATTGATAAGTGAAAAATGGTTTCTAGATATGTTAGCTTGTCATGGTCGTGCTTTTGTAAATCATTTGTTGCATTTTAAAATATAAAAGTGATTACGTGTTTTCCATCGCTTGTTAAGCAACAATGATGTCTGGTATTATTTTGTGTTGCATGATAAACTGTGAAAGTGATGTGTTTCCATCACTTGTCAAAGAAACAATAGTGTTTGGCTTTATTTTTGTAAATCATGTGTTGCAGTGATGATGTGTTTTCCATCACTTGTTGAAACAACAATGATATGTTGGCCTTGTTTTCATAGCTGGGGTATTGTTTCCATTTCGATGTAAACTTGACCACCAAGTATGTGCTATAAACTCGTGGCAAGTATGGGATGCTTGGGTCATTAGTTGGTCATGTAAGTCAAGCATGTAATTTATGACACAATGTACTTCAGGTTTGCAAAGTTTGTAGGTGCCAGCTCATCTCTTAAGGCTCCAAAGAACAAAGGTGAAGGAGATGGAAGCGAGACCTTTCAAGATGCTTGTGATGCAGACAAGGTACAAAGAAATTGTAGATTATTTTTCATGCTTTTGGAGGACCAAAAGCTCCTTAGTGGCGAAGATTGATCCAGGTGGCACTAGACACATGTAGAAGCCCAAGAGGACTCAAAGAGGGCTCAAAAATCAGAGTGTTTGGATTGTGCTCAAACTATGTTCATGTTGAAGATCCTTTCATCATGATCGTGGTGGTGGGAACGGTTCGTCAAACTGAGCTCGTATGTGAAAGATAGAGTTCTTCAAAGTTTGACATGACAAGGGGGCCCACAGTGTGCCACATGGCATCCCAATTAGCAGATGAGCCCCACTAAGTTTATGTGGTGACTGAATAACCACTAAAGTATCAACAGAAGGCGCACTAGAATTGGTCTCCTAACCCCTCATAAAAGACAAAAAATATATATATTAAAAACTCCATATAGAAACAAAGATCTTTTAAAAACAAAAAAACACTATATATTAAGATATAGTGATAAATATGGTTTTCATAACAATAATTTAAACATCATTTAAAAGAAAATCCTATATAAAATTATGATTATAAACTTCAATGATTACATGTGTTATCACTCATATTTTCCTAGAAGTTGTAAGAAGAGGAAAGGGGTCCGAGGTAACCACAAACTGACCTTAAAACACAGAATCTAGCCAATATGTGTCCAAAGGGGGCTTTCTCTTTAGGATTTAGCTTTGTTTTATAAGGTTTTAAGCTAGTTATGAAAGTTTTTGGATTTGATTGAGTTTGGTGGTGAAATTCAATAGAAAAGGGTTGGAACTGAATAGTTCAGGCCATTGGGCTAATGGAGTCAAAAGAAATGGCTCAGCTGGATTTGGTCTCTCAGCAAAGGATGGCTTCACAGGGCAAGATAGCTAAAACAGGGATCAAATGACAACTTTATAGGATGGGATGGACTTAAAAGAGATGAAGGGAAATTAAGAATCCTTCAACATGATTTAAGAGAAAATAACTTGAATGATCACCAATAAAGAGCAACTAAGAATTCTTTAATAAACGATCAAAATGATTAAACTAGGAAACAGGAGCAATCAAGAATTCACTGTTTATGCTAGTTTAGAAGAAAACATCAAGAATATAAACGATTGAAAACAGATTGCACTGAAGCACTTTCTGGATTAAGCTTTTTCGTTTAAGTTGTCAAACATGAAACATAATTGAAATATTTAAACAAGAGAACAATAACACATGAGTTATAAAATACTCATTTGTGTGATGTATTGCACATCAATACTGTGAAAAGTCCTTTGTGTTAATTTTTCATCCAACCAGCCATGAAAGATTTGTTCAATAGCACTTTATTCCAAAATGATCAGTTTTACAACAATGTCTAAGAATCCACCCTCAATACTCGGAATGGGGGTGTATTTATACAAAAATCTTTACAATACAATATCTCATAACAAAGTGAGATATAATATGAGAGGATTAACTAGAAGTTACATGAAGATAGGGCCAGATGGTCTCGTAGGTAGCAGATAGAAGCAAATTGATGGTTTGTTGTCCCTACTCTTGAGAATGCGTTGCAGTCAGGTCCTATAATTTGGCATCTCGCTGTCTTTGATGTAATTCTGTGGTGGTTGCCTTGCTTTCCATCTTACTAATACACTTTACCTACATTTGATATTCTTTACCTGTTTGATCTTTGTTTATCCTCTTTCACCACCTTTGAATGTAGTAAATAACCAAAATTTACCTTTTACTAAGGATAAATTACAAAATTTCTAGCATTTTTTCCCACCATTTTGGCTGTGGTATTCTTGTTTTCTGAAGTTTTATAAGAGTCTCATTAGTCTCGTTATACCTGAAAAAGGTGGGCTGAATTGGAAACAAGTGCTTTATTTCATGTTCTACATAGAACCGGTTCTCTAGACTGTCATAGAGAACTCTGTTGGTAGGCAGTGGTTTTAATGTTGATGCACTTGTTGATGAACTTGCCTCGTTGCCTGCATATTGATTCAATTTGTCCACATAATCTTTATGCCTCATTAATTTGTCATTGATAACTAAAGGACTAGGTAGCCCCTTGCTCTGCAGTAATGCCAAATTTCTCCATAAAAGCATTAATCTTTGCCTACATGTCATGGCATGTTTTTTCTAAATTTTGCATCAAAGTTCTTTTGGTTAATACCCTTTTGATTTCTAAAATGGTCCATGTTCTGTCTTCAATGCCAAGTTCTTCACGCTGGTACTTATTCTTATTATTCAAAAAATTTATGAGTCTGTTGGCTTCCTCAGGCATTCTTCCTAATTCTACTCTCATCCTTTGAATTTCTTCTTGGGCGGCCTTTACTAAATCAATCTGCTAAAAAATTATTTGGATTGATGGCCAAACATCATTTATTGATTAAGTGATGTTTGCCCAAAGAATTTTTCTAATATCTGCTAGAGGCTTGTCAAACGTAAGGTCATTTTCTAATGATTTCACTTTGTTTTCTAATCCTTTAATCTCCCTTGTCCTTTTTGCAACATTTATTTTTGAGAGATCATACCTCTATTCTGAGTTGGAATATTGTTCTTTTACCTTTTTTAGCTCTGAAACTTGCAGCTTCATGTCCTCCATTAATTTTATCAGCTTCTCTGTGCTCAAATTTGTAGTACTTTCCTGTGTTGTTCCTACTATTGCTATTGTTTCTGTACCTATAACTACCTCTGTTGTGACTGCTAGAATGTTTGGTGTCAGAGCTGTTCCAAGGGTTGAAGGGACTGTAGTTGAGACTACTGGTATCACATTGAGAGGCTGAGAGGTCGACTCTCCCTGCTTGTCCTTCAATGATTTTTCTAGTTGTTGCTCTGTCTCATTCAGTCGTTCATTAAGTTTTAAGGGTAAATCCATTAGCTCTTCTTCAGATTTTTGCTTCATGATCTTAGTAGTCTGCGGATGCCTTGAAGGAGGTAGCTTTAGCTTCTTCCTCAAGGCAGCAATATCTTCATCTTTCTTTTTGATTAAGACTTCTATAGCCTTCACATTTTTGGGATCATGACCCAATCCAATAGTTATTTCTTCTAAAGATTTTATTCTATTATCTTTAGTGCATGAGGAGGCTTTCTCTAGCTGTAGTTGGGCAGTTGTGTTATTCAAAGAATTTTCCAGCCTTTGGGCCATCATGGCCTTGCCAGTCAATGTAGAATAGATCATTTCTCCTGTTTTTTTGTGCAACTCAATTTGGTCTAAAGGATGAATGTCTTTTGCCATGACCTCAAAATTAGTCCTGAGATAGTCTGCTGCTTATTGAAGTTGCTGCACTTTAGGTTTGAAAAAACTCATTATCATTTTACCTTCTTTGATGTTATAGGCTAACATCAATCTGTTTTTATTTGTGGGAACCATTTTCAAATATTGATTGTAAACCTGAAGCCTTAATGGATCATTTCTAACTTTTATTTCTATAAATGTTTTCTTCATATCTGAAGTATCTTTCCCTAGTGGCCTAAAAGATGATACTTTTGCACTTTGTTGTGTTTCTAGCTCCTGTCTCTGTGAGCTAGTGGATGTCCCACCTACTGGGAAAGTTTTAAGATAGTTGTCTCTATTTTGGCAAAAGACGTTAAGGTGGTTTTTATCAGTGGATAAGTCTTTTATCTGGAAGTCTTTATTTGCAAGAGGCGGATAGTCTAAATCTTTATGAGGAGCATTCATGGGTGCAACATTCAAAGCCACAGGGGTTTCCATTTCTGGTTCTTGTGGATTCAGAAAAGGAACTTTAGGTTTTATTTGAACAATGGGCAAAATAGTAGGTATGGGAACTTATATGATGAAACAAAGACTGAATTGTAGTGAAATCAGGTCATTTCTGTCAAATTACAGTGGAAAATGAGAACTTGCAGGGTTTCTACAGGAATTGGATAAATACCTGTGTTTGGGGAATGCTTAGTGAAATTACAGGTGTTGGTAGTAGCTAACAGGCTCTGGGCTACGTCGGCTGCAAGTTTTTTGAGTAGGTTGGAAGTTGAAAACCTTGGACAGTTGACCTCAACGTTCTTTGCATAGAAGCGTAGGTTTGCAGTACAATGTGACGAAAATGACATTTGTTTGTTTTATTAACAAGGTCAAAGTTGGTGGGGGTTTTGGTTTTCGGGTGAATGGCATCAGCGGGAGTGAAGTGATGTTTTTTTCGTATGTGGGAAAGAAGTAAGCGGTTTCGTATCGCACTGCTTTTGGGGATGGGCGGTAATGAGCAGGGAGCCAGTGATTCCACAGGTTTTGCGACGCGTGGTGGAGGCACTATGTGAAAACCAATTTTTGATTGCGCACTAACGCATGGTCACAAAGTGGTGCGCGATATCAATAATAGCCATCGAATGTGGAAGGTGTGATCGGACGACTAACGGCAGGTGCGATGCGATGGGATTTAACAACGGTGGGCCAAACACAATTAAAGTTTAATTAATTATATCGGGGGTGGTGTGATAGGTCGGGGAGGTTCTTAATTAACCGTGAGAGTTAATTAATTCATTATTAATGCAACAGTGGGTTAGCGCTATTAACTAGTTATGGGTTAACTAGTTAATCCCGGTTAAAATGTATTTATGGTTATAAATTAACCAAAGGGGCGGGATATATAGAAATTTGAGATTTTTAATAGTTTAAATAATACGGGAAATGGTAACGTTGTGAGGGGATTTATATAATATAAGTTAGAAATTAATATGATAATGTAATGAAAAAGCTCCAAGTAAAAAACATTAGAATTGTGTATTCAAGTTAGGCTTAAGTGAGAAAAGGGTTTTTTATGGGATATTATGTAATTTTCCTAAATAAAATAGGATTTTACTTACGAAAAGACTTATGAAAATGAATGAATGATTTATGACTGGTTTTAAGTACTTAGGCCTTTTTAAATTATTGGGCAGAGGGTCCGGTCCCTCCAGAAGTCAAAGAAATGCTCTGAGCCCCTTAGCAAATACCTTAGTGCTTAGGGGAAATTAGTGAATAATTAGGGAAAATGAGAAGGGGAGTTAATTATCGTGACTTTTCTTTGCTTGATATGCTTGCAATGTACTATATGCCTTGGCCTTGTGATGAAAGTGAAATATTAACACATTTAGAGACATTAATCATCACATATAATTCTGCAAAATCAACTACCTACCCTACCTACTTTAACCTAGCATTCTTTCTTCTTTATTAGGGTGCACTTAGACTAGAAAACCCTTATCAAATTTTCCTTTTCTTTTACATGGCAAAGCCTATCTAAGTCTGCACTTATTACATCCAAGGGCTCAGATTAAACTGTTGAGCTCCTTTTATTTACTTTACCTATCTACTTATCTGCCAAGATTACACTGTTTGGTTAGATATTTATTCTCTATTTCTACAACATGAAATTGAAAATGAATTAGCCAGGTTTAAACAGTTTGACTATTCATGAATTATGGCATAAGTGACAAGCTGCACACAATTGTTTATTACACAAAATGAAAAAGTAGTGGCATTTAGACTTGCACACTTTCTTGGTCCTTTTTTTTGTTGGGGTTCATTTTCTTTCATTTTTTGACCTCTTTTTTTCTTTTTACCCTTTGATTTTTCTTTTAGGGTATACCCTCTTTACATTTTTTAAATTTTTGATTTTTTGAAAATATGGAAAACCTTTGCAACAAAAAAAGGTATGAACATATTACATAGCTCATCAATTTAATCATGACATATGACGCCTATTGGTATAGGGGCCTAACAGTGGCTCCACTTGGGGATGGCTTTCCATGGTGGAAAGTCAAGAACAGTAGATCAGATGGCCTCTGAGTGACTTTGACTGTATTTTGCAATCTTCTTTTTCCTACTGCTTTATTATATGTATGACAATGGTACTTTTGAAGCTTAGGTTCTTCTCTTTGAGCTTCAACTCCAAAAGTCACTGTCCAATCAAAACTGTGACATTACAAAGAATATAGTATGTACATGTTAATCATCATGATAAATCCTAATAAATAAGATTAAAGTAATGTTTTAACATTCGAACATTGACTAGTCCTTCTTCTACCTCTGTGCCATTGTATATACCTAGAGGGGTAATATGGGGTACCGAGGGAGGTACCCAAGGTAATAATGTAATAATGGGATGGGCCATAGTAATAAATAAGGTGGTTAACCCATGTCATGTAAGGGACCACAAGTAGTTAATAATAATGTAAGGGGCCCATGGTATTAGTTGATGGTATGAGGAAACCATGGTAATGATGCATGGTATTGTATGTATGAGGCCTATATAGAGGCTAGAGACTCCACATGGAGAGAATATGAAGAGAAGTATTCTTGTATGAACAGGCATATGGCTTGTGGAGTGTTCTCCTTCCTTAGGGAGGGAATGTATGGTGTCGCCCTACCATAA
>APFE030546894.1:8614-30812 GCA_000404065.3 Pinus taeda
TTCATCCTCCTTCTTCCGACACTTTGTTCTCCTACTCCTTGGTGATAGGCTCTCTTATACTAGTTCTAGAAGAGATGTTTCTTCTTGATCCTAAGTGCACCTACTCACATAGGATTATGATCTTCTTCTCTTCACCAATCGAGCTTCTTCTTCATGTAAGATTGCAGACCTGGAGTGGAAACACTACAACCCTAAATTCTCGCACGTGTGGTAGGATTCATGGTGTATTGGGTTCCTTTATTCTTTGTATGTGAGAGTCCCCTCTTTGCTTCAATTAGAGGCATTATAGGTCTAAGTTGCAAGCCAAAACGATGAGAAATATGGTGTTGTTATACTACTGCTAATATGACCAAAGAAATACCTTCTTTTCTCGCATGTGTGACTGCATTTACCCTAGAAAACAGTCCCTAAAACTTTGATGTTCTTCCTCCTTACTTTTCTGCCCTAGTAGACTCATTTTCTTCAACTTCCTTTATTCCTTTTCTCCTCTTTTCCCTTGTGGATTTTAGAGCTCAGCGAATGCATTGTATTAGAGTGGAAAGCTTCTATGAATAGAGGATTGTCCCTCCATTTAGGCTGACTAGAAGGCCGACTAGTCACCTTGTTGTTGGTCGAATTTTAGGGCTATTTTGGAGGCTGATTTGTTGAGAAGACTTCAGATAGTTTCCATGGTGGTGTAGAATGCTTGAAGGAGCTTCTTGATGGTGCCATTTCATAGGAGTATAATTGAATTTTCTTGGAGGTTTTCCCTTTGACTTTAATATATATGTATACATGGTGTAACATGCCCTTAAGGCCTTCAACATTTCCTTTTGATTATTTGACTTGCCTATAGCATTTTGACATGTGCTAGACCTACTTCAATGAGCAAGAAACTCATTGACATATATTATAAAAATAATATTTCTTTTCTTGAATAAGTACAAATATCAAAAGTACATTTATGAAGACTGAACCTAGTTACATTTCCTTCAATGCTCCGTCTTAACTAGGGAGGTATTCATACAATATTACAAGGTGTTTTCCTGTTATAAATATTGAAGAATTCACATAAGAGAAACCAGATTTCAATCCATTTGTTATAACATCATATCCATCAACATTGTCATAGTGCAAGGCCTTGACTAAAAACTCCATCTTTCTATGTGTAGAAAATATGGTGGTAGGTTAACCTGACAATGCAATATAAATCAAAGAAGAATACTATAACCTAATTCTACTATCACTTTATGGAAGCTTAAAGATTAAGCTGAACAATATAAACAGAAGAAGAAGAATCAATGGCACAATACACATGAAAATACTTTGGGTAAAGTATCAGATAAAACCCCACATTATTGTATTATCATACATGGTGGAAATACATAGGAATTATACAAAGCCTTAGCTCTCACAACTAGCCAGCTCTCAATAAAATCCTCACAGATGCTCACAGGCAATCTTGGCTTCTCCCCAACCTTCCTCTCTACCCTCCAAGCTCCTCTTTCCTTGCGTTCTTCCTTGTGGATGATTCGCCTATTACCAAGCGAAAAACAAGCCTTCAAGACTGCACAATCCTCAAGGATGAATCCTTGACTGCATGCATGAGTTTTCCCCATGAGAAAACACATGCAATTGATAGTACACTGTCCTTGAACATTAATCTCAACTGGGTCTTTCTCAGAATAGACATGCATGAGTTTCTGATAAGGGAATCTTTAGTTAACTGGAGTAGCACTAGTTGAGTGCATTAATGCATCAACTGACTGTTAACTCACTATTAGTTCCTCAAACAGTTTGGAACTAATTTAATTGATTTAACTCAGTAAACTTAGTTAACTAATTAAACTCAATAAACTCGTCTCTTATCTTTTCCTTATAAGGGATAACTCTTGCATGACTTCAGAAAGACTTCTAACTTGAATTTCTCCAACTAATTAATTTAAAATAAATTAATTAATTATTTCCAAGTAGATTTTAGGACTAAATTCAATTTTAATTCACAATTTAATTAAAGGACAAATTAAATTGGAATATTCTTGTTGACATATTTCAACACTCCCTCTCAACAAGAAAGGGATTATCTGCCACCCCGATCCTATCTCTATGGAACTCGAATTTACACTTTGACAATGCCTTTTGTCAAAATGTCAACATCTTGCTCCTCTGTCAAAATATACTGCAGCAACATGATCTTCTTGACATGTGAAAAGCCATGGGCAACAAATCTTGCCTTATGCTTCTCCACACTACCATCAACAATTTTCTTTACCTTGTAAAGCCAACGAGAACTCACAACTGACTTGTTCTTCGGTCTCAGAACCATGTCCCAAACACTGTTATGAACTATGGAGTATCACTCCTCCACCATAGCATCAACCCAAATTGGCTACTGCACTGCTTCCTCAAAGGAAGATGGCTCAGTCTCAACACATTCCCCAGCAAGGTCCATGTATCCAATGTACCTCTCAGGTGATCTCCTATGTCTACGCTGAGAAGATGGTGCTCCCACATTCTCTCTCTCATCCTCCAACAATTTGTCAACTTCTCTTGTGCGCTTCCATCCATCTTTGGAAGACTCTTCTTGAGTGGATGTCTCCACTCCTAGAACATTTGCATGCGGCTACTCTGCATCAGTCTAAGGCTCCTCCTCCTTAAGAACCAACAATTCCTCCACAGTCTGTAGTTGGAGCTCCCTCTCAAGGGAAACTCGCATGGCCTTCTGCTCATCAAACTTGACATATTTGTGAACCACTGTCCTCCAACTGGTAGGAAAGTACACCCAATAGTTGTGAGGTGTATCAGTGTACCCCACAAATATCCCTAACTTTGTTGTCGACTCAAGCTTCTTCCGTGCATCCTTTGTCCCATGGAAATATACCGATGAGCCAAAGATCTTGAAGTGACCCACCTCTGGTCTCTTATCGGAGAAAGCTTCCTCTGGTGTCTTCATCCCAAGTATGTGATGTGGGCTTCTATTCTGCAAATAGACTGTTGTGTTACATGCCTCAGCCCAAAAGTTAAGTGGTAGGCCTTGGTCATGCATAACTGCCTGTGCTTCCCCTACAATAGTTGTATTCTTCCTCTTGGTCACCCCATTCTGTTGTGGGTTATGAGGTGCCGTCAAATCTCATCTAATTCCTTCCATTGCACAGAAGTCCTTAAACTATTGAGAGAAATGTTCTCCACCATTTTCGCTTCTCAAGGCCTTGATCTTCTTCCCTGACTCTTTCTCGACCAAAGCTTTGAACTCACAAAACTTTGTGAAAGATTGGTGCTTCTTCTGCATGAAATAAATCCAGCATTTACGAGAATAGTCATCAATGAAAATCACATAATACCTCTTCTTCATTGTGGATGCCATCGAAAATGGTCCACACAAATCAGTATGAACTTGCTCTAAGATAGCCTTTTCTTGACTATCTTGATCATGAAAGAAAGACTTGGTGTACTTTCGCAAGGTACAACCTTTGCATGTGTCAACTTGCTCAAGTTTACCTTTGGGAAGTCCTGTAGATATATGTTGCATTATCTTCAAAGCCCCGTGATGCAAACGGCCCAATCGCCTATGCCACAACTCGACAATGTCTTGGCTTTGCACCAATTCTGCTTTTGTACTCAATGATGTACAATCATCTACCTCTAGTTTATAGATATTTTTCACTCGAATCCCTATCCTTTTGGTCTGACCCATGGCTATGTGTCTTAGGAATACCTTTCCTTTACTGAAGACAACATCGTAACCTTTGTCCTCCAACATCGCGACCAATACCAAGTTCTTCAGTCCAGGCACATACTTCACATCTGTCAAGGTGAGAGGATCTCCATGCTCCCTCTTAAAAGCAACCGTGCCCACTCTTGAAACAATATACCTTCCATTGTCACCCATATCTATGCACATCTTGAGGTCTTTCTCCTCAAGGCACTGAATAAGTTTTTATCACTGGTCGTGTGGAATGAGGCTCCACTATTAAGATACTAGACACAACCCACCATCGATGACACCATGCATGTGATGAGGGTAAAGTCCATATAGAACTAAGAGGCAAATGCCTCACCTTCCGATCCTTCTGAGGATCGCTTCTTGGACTTCTTCGATGGGAAATTAGTGGCATAATTTCCCATCTTGTGACAATTAAAGCATCTTACTTTAGACATCTCACCCTTCTTCCCTCCATGAGAATAATTCGATTTGAAATGGGAAGCCTTCCCCTTCCCTTTCCTTTCCTTACTTGCTAAGGCCAGATTTTCTTCATCATCATTCTTGGATGAAGAACCATCTCGTGTGCTCCTCCTGATCTCCTCCTGCATCATATCAGACCACAGTCTTTCCCAATCCGACAGTTTCTCCCTTCCATTTCACAAAGTCCTGGTAGCTATTCCAACTCTTTGGAAGGCCAAGGAGAGCAAGGCTCACCATATCATCATCAATAGTAGTTATTCCCACACTACCAAGTGGTGGGCCCCAGTATTGCAGCAATAATGCTACAACTCTTGGGACTCCCTTCTTTAATTTTATCAACCCGGTAGTTCGTAACAAACTTGGAAGCGATGGTGCTGTATGCACAAGTACTAGCTCTTGTTACAGTTGTCACTTGGTTAGCTGGCACAAGTCTGCTAGGAGCTTAAGCCAACTTCTATGAGCTCTTAGAAGAAGCTTTTTAATTGATGGATGAAAGCTAACTCGAAGAAAGCTAATCTATTTGCGAAAAGAGATTGAAAAACTGAAGGAAAGCGTAAACCCTAGCAAACCCTAATTCTACCAGCTAGTCCTACTGATGCAAAGATGAGAATGAAAACTACTGAAAGAGATGCCATTATTTCTATGAAGGTAAAATACATGTGTCTAGACTACTTTTGTCCTAAGGAAACATCTTTTTGTATTTTTGATTAAGTTGTCAGTTTCATTATGCATATGCTTTCACTGTTCTTTACTGTGCAGGACTAGATCAAGGAGGAGAAATGCTTGGAAAATGTTGGGAAGGTTCAGAGAGGGTCTAAGGAGTCCCTAACACCCTTCCAGAGAGTTTCACAAAGTTTGGCTATCAAGAAACCTCATTTGTAAGCTTCTACAGGAAGTCTGTAGGGGTTCTATAGGATGTTCAGGAATTTCTACAGGATGTTCAGAAATTTCTACATGATGTTTAAAAATTGGATTTTAGAGGATGGGTGAGTGAGGGAAAATGCATGAATGGATATGGAGGTAGGATAGGGGTCTGAAGTGGCCTAGGGACTGGTGGATGGAGTGGTGAGAAGGTGTAGAAGGTTGAATTCGCTCAAAGAAGGCTGAAACAATGATTGCACAAAAAGGTAGGGTTATGTGGGAAAGAGGACAGATGTGAGATGAGGAATCTAGCTGGGAGATGGAACAGATGGCTCTGATGAAGCTTAGGTGGATGGAAGAGTGGTAAAGATGCTCTGCACTGTGTACATTCAACTGAATCAACAAAGTCTTGCAAGTAACCAAAGTCCTAGCTAATCTAATCTAGCTAACAATAAAGTGAATGAACAGTAGCTTTATTTGAAGGAGAACCATATATATCAACTATGCAATGAGACATTTCAGAGATCTGAACACATAACCAACTTCTACAAATGGAAACAGTACACTAAGGATTGCATGGTAAAGCAAACTAGTGTTTTTGTTTGGGACAGCACAGTTACTTCAATTCCAACCCCTGATCCAATAAGGAAGAGGTGAAACCGAAAGTTTTGTTGACCCTTTTCTGGAGCTTTTTTCCCTGTTATTAACTTATCAAACAAATCTGAACATGAAAAACTACTTTAATCATAAAAAAACAACCTAAATAACAAAACAATATTCAAATCTAAATAGCATATTTTATTCTAAGAATGCAGCAAAGACACATGAAAGTGAACAAAGGAGGTACTAGGCACTTGAGATGGGCTCAACCCCAAGAGCTACAGCCTCCTAAGAGAGATTTAGAGCTGGTGCAAAGCTGGATTCATTTTTATTGAGCAAGAAAAGAAGAAATACATCAAAAACTGTCCACAAGGGAAAGCTTGAAAATGTGTTGAAGTGCAAAGCTAATCTACTGACTAAAATCGAACTAAAAACTAGCTAACTTCTACCTACAAAGTGACTAACTACTGGCTAACCAAAATGAGGCCCTAGGCCCTCTTATTCATACAAATTGAGGACCCCAATAGTCCTCCTAAACTTTAGGGACTCGGCTGCCTAAAACTTGTAGTTAACAATAGTCCTACTTGACTTGCTTGGTTGCCCTTGTGATAATTGATTTGGTGGCCCTTGAACTCCAAGCTGATGGTGGAGAATTTGAGGTAAGGGCCCATAAATGAAGGGGACACCTTCCTAAAAATCCTCTCCACGAATTTGGCTGCCAAGTGCTCATTTAAACCTTCGATTTTGTCTCTGAATTGACCAAAAAGACTACACAAAGCACACATTAGACTTGTTGGCATAATGACTAACCCAATTCACTCTATTAGCATAAATATAATAAAAAACATGAAATAAACTAATGATAAGGTAGATTAAGTCGAATTAGGAGGTTGAATGAGCCCATATAATTATCCATTTTTGGGGCTCATCATCACCCCCCTACTAAAAGTGTTGCTCATACTTTGAGCAACTAATCTATCTCCTCATCTTTGATGGCCCTGGTGGCCTCCCTGTCATGCCAAGCTTCTGAAGTGATGTCCTCTTCTCGGTCATGAAACCATGCTTTTCTCTTTACTTCTTCCCACTGCCTATGCTCCTTTTCCTAGAGAATTCTCAGCTTCTTGTAGAACTGTCTCAGCATCTTGTAGAACTGTCTCAGCATCGTGTAGAGAGATCTTTGTGTCCAACATTTTCATTCTTTCTCTCCAAGTGGATGTCTATGGCCTTCCCCATTCATAGGTGATGGATGCCTTTGAGGGGGACCTCTCATTTTGTGTAGATGAGGTGTCTACAATTGTGATTGGCTCTTTTGACTGTGGTTGGGGTCTGCCAGTTCTTATCGGCATGCTCCTTCTTGCCTTGAAATATAGTGGAAGCTCCCTCTTTCGCTTCTCCTTCTGCTTTGGGGATGTGCTTAGGGTGGCCAGCACAGTTGCTACCTCCCTAGCTAAAATCTCGGCCAATTTCTCCTTCTACTGCCCTTTCCCTAGACTTCCTGTAGAAAGTCCTGTAGTGGCCGTTTTCTAGCTTCCTGTAGAAGCAATTTTTTGGCTTCCTGTAGAAACAGTCTGTTGGCTTCCTGTAGAACCAGTTTTCCCTGATTTGGCTTGCTTGGCTGGGGGTGCCTTCTCTTTTTCCTTGGGTGTTTTTTTGCATCCTTTCAGTCTTCTCTGCCCGGGTTTGCAACCATTTCTCCCTTGGCGTTGGTGTTTTTATTTTACTCCCAACTTTGGCTTCAATAGCTTGTCCTTTTTCTTGCTTTTCCTTTTGTTGCTCTTGTGGCTTTTCCTGTGATGGCCTATCCTGGGTTTTCTTACCCGTAGCTTCCTTACCTTTAGGTTTCTTCTCTACCTCAATATGTTCCTTCTCCTCACTGCTGGATGAAGTGAGTTCTTCTACCAGGGTCCGAATATCATCATTCTTGGTCATATTATGGAAAATCTCCCAGGAGATAGGGACAGTATAAGTATGGAGGGCATCTTCTATGAGGAGCTTGATAAGCCCATGATGAGCTAGCTGGTCTGGTGTCCCCCTTCAGTTTTTTGCCACACTCAATCAATGACTGCAGGAGGAAGTATGGGATGCTCAATTTTTGTTCTAAGGGAAAATCCATCTTATGCCTGAGCTCAGTTAACAAGCGGAAGTGATACCCATACACAATACTAAATCGCCCCTCACAGGTAATATATTTCATAATTTGAAGGCTGACCTCACTCCAAAATGGCTGTAAGCTAGCTCTCCGAACCCCATTTTTATCCTCTGAAAACTGTTCTTCTGGTAGGAAGAATTCCTTTTTAGCTTTTTGGCCCAATTTCCTTTCCTCTTTATCCTAGGGCATCCCCAATGGCAATTCAGTGACTCAGCTAAGGAGTTGTGGGGTGATTTTCAAGGTCAATCCCCTGAATTTACAGTTGCCAATGTTTTTGATTTGGGCTGCATGGACCTTAGGAACTCCTCTGTTATTTCATCATCGTGACCTTGGATTTTATCACATAAGGTCATCCACTTTGCATGGGTAAATAGGTCTACTACCTCAGGAGTTTCTCTTAATTTCTTGGAATCCGAGGGTTCCTTTCTGATAAACCGTCCAGGCATGGTGAAGATACCCTGTTTTTGGCTTGAGCTCTGGTTAGACTGGAAATTTGGATGTGGTTTTCCCCCTTGGTTCTCAGGTCAGGGTTTCTCTGCTGTTTGTATCTCCCCCTTTCACCAATTCTCTGGTTAAAATACTGCTGCCGCCCAAGAATTCGACTTGTCAAAGGGAATGAAGCTCTCACAGATAGAGTGCAGAGCAGATTTTTATACCAATCATATAACAGTAACACAAAAAATTGATACGTGCACTGGTGAGCCTTACAATGGTTTGTCATAATAGTGGGGAGAGTTTGTTAACAGGAATCATGGAGGTGAGTACAACGCAGTACCATTTAAAAGAAATTTTGTGTATCATATAAACAAACCACCATTCTTGACCCACAGGTAGACTGGTTTTAATTTTCCCCACTTCAAACAAGCTAGTTCACCACCTTTCGAAATATCATGCATGGGAATGGTGTTTTTTAGCCTACCTCTCTTCAAGCTCCAAATTTGATGAAGAAAAACTTGGGCTTTTCTGCTCTGGAAGGCTTTGATGTACTTTCGTGTAGAGCGTCTTCCTATAGAATGCCGATAAGCAGGAGCGTTTTAAAAATGTTCGAGAAATCTTGGTTTGTTGCTATGGAGCTGGTCTGGAGCTTGTTGCAGCTGCAAAGACGATGATAAACTATAAACAACAGAGGTGAGAGTTCAATTGGCTATTTTATGGAGATTTTCGTTGACGGAGGGTGAGCTGGCCACTGCACGTTGGCCCCATGCAGACTGTTGGTCCCCACTGCAGTGTTTAACTGGTTGTTCTCTGCCTATAATCACATCCATCAATCACGTTGAAGCTTAAATGGTCACCACTGCTTGTTTCCAAATTTCATCTTGAGATGGCTGAGCGCACGTGTCATATTCACCCACTGAGCACAGTTGAACTGGATGAGGGTGGCCAGTTAGCTGGCCACCGAATTTTTCAATCACCACCATCTCATTGCTCATGCAGTTTTCAAATTATAGTCATGCAATCAGAGGAACGAGTTTAGTCACATACCTGGAAGTCGAATGTGGCTGTTGTGAGCTGCTTTTTGCTGCTGCATGTGTTCTTGTGGTTGCATGATGGCTCGGTTGCTGATTCATTGCTGTTTTCCTTGTGCAAGTGTCCTCTGGTCGGATCTATGCTACAGGAATTTGTTTTCACGTTTAGATCTGCACCCTCAAGCTACTGATGTTGAATTTTCATAGGCTAGAAACTTATTTTCACCATATCTCCCGAACGATAGACCGGATCGATCTGAAACTTACTGAGCATATTCCTATCATCATTATGCACCTCCCATAGAAAAATTGCGATCAATGGATGCACAGATTTCGAGAAAAACGGGAAATGGCTGAAGATTATAGAGATCAATTTCTCGAAAACCGTGCATCATAATTGGCTGAAATTCCTTGGGTAGGTTACTATCACCCATATGAATCTCTCCATGAAACAGGTTTTGAAACGGATGCACGGATATGGAGAAAATGCAAAAATGGACGAAGGTGATGGCCGCTGATTTCATAGAAACCGTGCACTAGAATAGGCTGAAATTGCTCAGGCATGTTTCCATCATCACTATACAACTCCCTGTAAAACGGTTTTGTAAATGGATGCTGGTTTTCAAGTTATGGAAAAAACAAATTCTGTTTTATGTATTTTTTTCTTCAAAGCATTCTGCAAGTTTTTGCATGGAAAGAAAAACTGAGCTTGGGCTGTGATGCAGGCATGGAGATGATGGAGGAGGAGTCTAAAAATTACAGGAGGACTTCTGAACCCTTGAGGAAGCTATCATGTTCGCCAAACTACCTTTTTTCAATCCATTTTTAACTTCTTGTAATTTCTACAGGGACTTCCTGTAGAAAACACGATTTTCATAAAAGAAGCACAATGAGGTGGAAAAAATGGTGGAGAAAGGTGAGGGATGGAAACATGGATGTGTGTAGGCCTCATGGATATATTCCCAGCCTTTAGGTCCTCTTCGGAGATCAATTTGGCTTTTTTGTAAGCTTCTTGTAGAAGACACAGAACTTCATGTAGAAAACACAATTTTCATAAAAGAAGCACAATGAGGTGGAAAAAATGATGGAAAATGGTGAGGAATGGAAACATGGATACTTGCAGGCCTAACCAATAGATTCCAAGCTTTAGATTCCCTTCCAAAATCGAATCTGGCTCGCCTGAAGGTTCTACAGGATGTTTCCTGTAGAAATACAGAACTTCCTGTAGAAACGCCTGTAGCTTCCTGTAGAAGGTCCAGAACTTCCTCTGCCTTTGTTTTGAGTGATCCTCTTAACCTGCAATGTCCTTCTTGCAACTTGCAATTATTCAATGGAAATTAGATTTACTTTTTCTTTTCTCTTTTCTTCTTTTTTTCTCTTTTTTTTGAAAACAACTAGGGCGCCTCATAGAGGTTTTCACCCTAATTGCCTGCCCTAGGCGCCTCCAAGGGAGGTTTTCACCCAAAGATCTTATTTTTTTTTCTTTTCTCTTTTTTTTCCAACCCATTGACTGCTTCATGGAGGTTTTCAATCAATGAGCCAATCTAAGGCGCCTCTGAGGAGGTTTTCACCTTAGATTTTTCCTCTTATTTCCATTTTTTCATCTTTTTTTCTTTCTCTTTTTTTTTTTTTTTTACCCTACCCTACTTGAAAAAAAAAAAACGTTCTCAAGTATAAGAATACTTCCAATGGAGCCATGTGCACATCGAGATTAGAGACAAAATGATGTGGAGGCTTGAAATGCATGCTTTAATAACTATTCGGATTTCAGAGACCAAATGATTTGACTTTAAAGGGATTAGGCATAGCTGAAGAAGAGAGTACTGCTGCAACTTAGTGGCTGTCTGAAACCATATCTCAATATAGCTCTTTTATCCTTGGTCCTTTTATTGATCTGGATCATTCTCCATATCTTCTTCTATCATGACCTTCACATCTTCCTCTTTTTGCTGATTTTTCTCTTGAATACATGGAGGATTTGATGGTAAGCACGAGGGAACTCTCTCGATCTCTAATTTTGGTGTCTTCTCTTCATCAAGTGCAGCCCATGGTTCTTTGATCTCTTATTTTGAATCTTCTTTTGCTGGATGTGGTCCTCCAATGCTTTCAAGATAATCTCTTTTTTGCAATACTCTTCCTGAGCTATGGTGAAGATCATTGAGCTCAAGATGAGTCGTTTGGACATGTTGTGCCTCAGATTTGCAATTGGATTGAGCTACTCCATTGTATGGTTTTGGGAATGGTGGTACGGGTAGTTGAGTGGGGGTGTATGTTTGAGATGGATGTGGATGGGGTTGTGGTTGGGCAAGTGGTGGAGGAAAATGAGCGGAAGGAGAGTTGTACTGGGGCCTCCACCCCTGATGAGGTGCATTCCACTGAGGCTGTGGCTGAGAATGAGAGTGAAATGAATGAGCAGCTGGTTGGGCATAATATGGATATGTGAAGGAACAAGGAGGAAGTGTGAACCAGGAAGGATGAGCAGGGGGACCCCAAGAAGGCATGAAAGTGGCTTGATAGGGGTTGTAATAAGTCATAGATGTCCCTTGCTGTTTCTGCTGGTAAGTTATGGGTCCATGTGACCTCCTTTGATTCAGATAATAGAGTGGTTCAGTGACTCCTTTGGCTCTCTGATATGCAGCTTTAATTCCAGGCAAGGAAGGGCACTGATCTGTAGGATGGTATTCTTCACAGAAAAAACACACTTCTATAGAGTACAATGGACATTCGTTCCTAGGATGCTTTCTAGTGCACCTGGGACAAAAGATGGCCAAAGCCCTCTTGGCTCCCTCTTGCTTCCTTTGGATTTGCAAGGTATCTAGTTGCATGGCAAGAAACTGCCTCACCTTGCTCTTGAAATCTTCCATCTAATTTGCAAATTCAGTTTTGGATAAGGTACTGCTCTCAACATTTCTATTTGTAGCCATTTTCTCCAGAGGAATGTTTTCTTCTTCTTCTTCCCTTGAGGTTCTTCAAATATGTCTTGTTGTCCACCTAAGGGTTCTTTAATCATAGCCATCGAAGAAGAGAGAAGTTTGGCTATGTGAAGTAGTGGGGGTGTTGTGAAATCATTTTTCTGAACTATCTCTACTCCTACAAGACAGGAAAGGAAATCTTTTTTTGGTTGATTTTTGTTTTTTATACTTGTACCTGCAAAACTGAAATAGATTGAACTGCAGCTAACTATCTTGCTGAAATGAAAATGCGGAATTAAAATGAAAGCAGGAAAGGACTAATCTATTTTGTTGAAATGAAATTGTAGGAATGAAATGCTAAGCCACGCTTGCAGAATGGAAATTGCGGAATTGAAATGCTAATCTATGAAAGCAGGAAATGTCTACTCTACTTTTGCAGAAATGAAATTGCAGAAAGGAAATGAAATAAATTACTTAGCAGAAGGTTGTAGTGGAAAATAGAAGAAAAGCAGCAATCACCAATAATTTGACGCTTCTCCAGAAACGACACCAAAAAGAGTGGTGGGCCCCAGTATTGCAGCAATAATGTTACAACCCTTGGGACTCCCTTCTTTACTTTTATCAACCCGGTAGTTCATAACAAACTTGGAAGCGACGGTGTTGTATGCACAAGTACTAGCTCTTGCCACAACTGTCACTTGGTTAGTTGGCACAAGTCCGCTAGGAGCTTAAGCCAACTTCTATGAGCTCTTATAAGAAGCTTTTTAATTGATAGATGAAAGCTAACTCGAAGAAAGCTAATCTATTTGCGAAAAGAGATTGAAAAACTGAAGGAAAGCGTAAACCCTAGCAAACCCTAATTCTACCAGCTAGTCCTACTGATGCAAAGATGAGAATGAAAACTACTGAAAGAGATGCCATTACTTCTATGAAGGTAAAATACATATGTGTAGACTACTTTTGTCCTAAGGAAACATCTTTTTTTGTATTTTTGATTAAGTTGTCCGTTTCATCATGCATATGCTTTCACTGTTCTTTACTGTGCAGGGCTGGATCAAGGAGGAGAAATGCTTGGAAAAGGTTGGGAAGGTTTAGAGAGGGTCTAAGGAGTCCCTAACACCCTTCCAAAGAGTTTCACAAAGTTTGGCTATCAAGAAAACTCATTTGTGAGATTCTACAGGAAGTCTGGAGGGGTTCTATAGGATGTTCAGGAATTTCTACAAGATGTTCAGAAATTTATACAGGATGTTTAAAAATTGGATTTTAGAGGATGGGTGAGTGAGGGAAGATGCATTAATGGATATGGAGGTAGGATAGGGGTCTGAAGTGGCCTAGGGACTGGTGGATGGAGTGGTGAGAAGGTGTAGAAGGCTGAATTCGCTCAAAGAAGGCTGAAACAATGATTGCACAAGAAAATAGGGTTACATGGGCAAGAGGACAGATGTGAGATGAGGAATCTAGCTAGGAGATGGAACAGATGGCTCTGATGAAGCTTAGGTGGATGAAAGAGTGGTAGATATGCTCTGCACTGTGTACATTCAACTGAATCAACAAAGTCTTGCAAGTATCCAAAGTCCTAGCTAATCTAATCTAGCTAACAATAAAGTGAACGAACAACAGCTTTATTTGAAGGAGAACCATATATATCAACTATGCAATGAGACATTTCAGAGATCTGAACACATAACCAACTTCTGCAAATGGAAATAGTACACTAAGGATTGCATGGTAAAGCAAACTAGTGTTTTTGTTTGGGACAGCACAGTTACTTCAATTCCAGCCCCTGATCCAATAAGAAAGAAGTGAAACCGAAAGTGTTGTTGACCCTTTTCTGGAGATTTTTTCCCTATTATTAACTTATCAAACAAATTTGAACATGAAAAGCTACTTTAATCATAATAAAACAACCTAAATAACAAAACAATATTCAAATCTAAATTGCAGATTTTATTCTAAAAATGTAGCAAAGACACATGAAAGTGAACAAAGGAGGTATTGGGCACTTGAGATGGGCCCAAAACCAAGAGCTACAACCTCCTAAGAGAGATTTAGAACTGGTGCAAAGATAGATTCATCTTTATTGAGCAAGAAAAGAAGAATTACATCAAAAACTATCCACAATGGAAAGCTTGAAAATGTGCTGAAATACAAAGCTAATCTACCGACCAAAATCGAACTACAAACTAGTTAACTTCTGCCTACAAAGTGACTAACTAATAGCTAACCAAAATGAGGCCCTAAGCCCTCTTATTTATACAAATTGAGGACCCCAACAGTCCTCCTAAACTTTAAGGACTCGGCTGCCTAAAACTTGTAGTTAACAACAGTCCTACTTGACTTGCTTGGCTGCCCTTGTGATAATTGATTTGGTGGCCCTTGAACTCCGAGCTGATGGTGGAGAATTCGAGGTAAGGGCGCATAAATGAAGGGGACACCTTTCTAAAAATCCTCTCCACGAATTTGGCCGCCAAGTGCTCATTTAAACCTTCGATTTTGTCTCCAAATTGACCAAAAAGACTACTCAAAGCACACATTAGACTTGTTGGCATAATGACTAACCCAATTCACTCTATTAGCATAAATATAATAAAAAACATGCAATAAACTAATGAGAATGGTGGATTAAGTCGAATTAGGAGGTTTAATGAGTCCATATAATTATCCATTTTTGGGGCTCATCACCAAGCTCATCTCTGTAGGTGGTGAGCTTGTTCAGATATGTGGAAATAGTATCGCCCTTCTCCATCTTGATTCTTCGAAGCTTATACTTGAGCACCAATTTCCTTTGGTTGCTACTATTCTGGTAGAGGTACTTCAATGTCTTCTACATTGAAAATGGAGTATCCTTCCCATGGAGACTTGAGACAATATGGTCTTGAACTCCCTCAAGGATGATCCATCTCGCCTTCGCCACACACTTCTTCCACTCATCCAACTCTTGTGCATTAGTTAAAGCTGACTTTGGGATTTCTTGATCAATGAATTCCTTCAAGCCGTTGTCTTCTAATACAACCTTCATTCTATCTTTCCATGTTATGTAATTTGAGCTACCTTCTAAGGCATACTCGAGTCTCAAGCCATAGAACGTCATTGGCCAACCTTGAAGTATGTTATGAATTCGATTTTACCTGCAACCCTAAACTTCAAACTTCAAATTCTCTTCTCAGTATACTATTCACAGCTTTGATACCATGTAGAAAATCTAGTGGTAGGTTAACCCAAAAATGCAATATAAATCAAAGCAAAATACTATAACCTACTTCTACTATCAATCTGTGGAAGCTTAAATATCGAATTGAACAATATAACTAGAAGAAGAAGAATCAATGGCACAATATACATGAAAATACTTTTGGGAAAGTCTCAGATAAAACCCGACACTATTGTATTATCATATATGGTGGAAATACATAGAAATTATACAAAGCCTTAGCTCTCACAGCTAGCCAGCTCTCAGTACAATCCGCACAAATACTCACAAGAAATCTTGGCTTCTCCCTAGCCTTCCTCTCTGCTCTCCAAGCTCATATTTCCTTGCATTGTTCCTTGTGGATGATTCACCTATTACCAAGTGGAAAAACAAGCTTTCAAAACTGCGCAATCCTCAAGGATGAATCCTTGACTGCATGCATGAGTTTTATCCATGAGAAAACACATGCAATTGATAGTACATTGTCCTTGACCATTAATCTCAACTGGGTCTTTCTCAAAATAGACATGCATGAGTTTCTGATGAGGGAATCTTCAGTTAACTGGAGTAGCACTAGTTAAGTGCATTAATGGATCAACTGACTATTAACTCATTATTAGTTCCTCAAATAATTTGGAACTAATTTAATTGGACTTAACTCAGTAAACTGAGTTAATTAATTACAACTCAAATATAACTCAATCTTATCTCCTTAATTTAAGGGATAACTCTTGCATGACTTCAGAAAGACGTTTAACTTGAATTTCTCCAACTAATTAATTTAAAATAAATTAATTAGTTATTTCCAAGTAGTTGTTAAGACTAAATTTGATTTTATTTCACAATTTAATTCAAGGACAAATTAAATTGGAATTTTCTTGTTGCCATATTTCAACACTATGAGACCATGAGCTACAATGCTGGCAAAGAATATATGTCCTCTTGCTTACTCTTGTCTTGGATGCCCTACACATCCTCAAAGAGTATCGAATGCCATATGATTACCTAATCCTCCCATCCTTTCTTCCCAAGTGAAGACAAGAATGTTGTGTCTATCTTGTGTCTACATTTCCATTCATGGCCTTCATCTAGACTTACGGTTGTTATTCCTAGTCTATTGCATGACCTATGAAATGGAAAAACACAATTGTCACTCCTTTGTAATTAGGGGTGACCCAAAAATCCCTCTTGATCAGGGACCTGTCAAAGCTCCCTCTTAACCAGGGACTCTTTCTTTCATCAACAACTTTTTCTTTCGGGGACCCTTCAACTACTTGATCTTCTTCCTTTCATTGATGTCATGAAGTCTTTGTTTGGAATTTTTCTAAGTCGGGCACCATCCATCGATCACTTTCCTTCCTGGATTGTCATGTCTTTCTTCCTTCATGGAAAGTGGATTTCTTGTCATTCATCAGGTTTTCTTGTTATCTAGGCTACTCCTTTTGTCATGTTGTCCATGCTTCGAAATATTATTCTCATGGATGCTTCATTGTACATGCTTGGTTACATGCTTTGACCTAGTAGCCCATTGTGACTTCATCTTGATATTGCTTCAACATTGTTTATTCTTTTGTTGGATGGCTTATTCGTCGTGACATCTTTGTAGAGTAGAATCAGTTATCTTCATCTTTCATATCTCGAATACCTTCATAGGTGTCAATGGTCCTTTATTTATTTATCAGAGTTGTCATGCCTTGTTTCGGGAGATATCTTTAAAGCATTTTGTCAGATAGTGATTCTCGGTGATCATCGTGTTCTTCACATGCTTGATCTCTTTCTTCATTTGCTTCTTCTCAAACAGATAGGTCAAACATCTAATGCTTCTTGTGAGAGAATTCCTTTGTTGCTTGCTTTCTGTACTTGTCAGCCTTTCTTCTTGCTTCTTAGTCAACAATCTTATGCTCCTTATGTGAGCATATTCTTTTGTTGACCTTCATTGCAATTTAGTACATGCCTTGAGCATATCTATGGTGAAAGAGATTCTTTTATAATTGGTCATGTTATAGAACTATTCCCATGACTCAATAATATACAAATGATAACATGACTAAACCTTTGATGTATACATACCTCATCTTGATTCACCTTTGATAATCTTAGCTTCATTTGGTTGTCCTTGGTGTGGCCCTTCTTGCTTCATCTTAGCTTGCCGGCATATCATCCTTTTCTTGAATCCAATGAATGGGATTCCCAATGAGACATATGTTTTGGTCCATGAACCTTCTTTTGAAGATTCCATCATAGGATCTTAAACATCCTTTCCTTGCAAATGTTTCTTTTCTTTTTGATGATGGAGGTCTTCTAAGATTCTTAATCATGATCAATTTTCCTTTCATCGTGGATGAGGTCCTATACTAGGTATGCTTCTTCTACATGAATATTTGGAGGTATATCTTCCATGCTCCTATATTCTAGATTATATTTCTACTCATGCAAATTTGTTCTTATCATAAATGCTACATCTTCATGAGTATCTAGGACTCTATGTACATCATGCTTCTAGATTCTAAAGATGTTTCTAGCCATGAAATTTTAATATATTCTTACATGCTCCTATCCTACTCAAAACTTTGTAATAATTCTAGAAGTAAAGAGCTTGACCAAGTCATAGTAGAGATCCAGAGGATCTTCCTACTTTATTTTGTTGTTGTTTTCCTTCTTAAGCTTAGGACAATTCCCTTTGTAGTGTCCATATTATTTGCATCCAAAACATTGGATTTTGGACATGTCTTTATTGTTTGTTTTTCATGGATCAAATTTTCCAAATTTGCCCTTTCTCTTGGCCATGGCAGGAAATGCTTGCTCCTTTGATCCCACATCTTCCTTTTCCTTAAGTCTCGTTTCCTTTGTTCTACATAGAGACCACATTTCACTGAGAGTGGTTGCTTCCTTCTTGGCATATATGCTTGATGTGAAGTCTCCCCACTCCTCAGGTAGAGCATTGAGTACTACCATTGTCATCTCTCTATCAGACATGACTTCCCCAAGATCTTCAAGTTGATCTCTCATTTCAGATATTTTCATGAAGTAGGGAGCTATCCCTTCCTTTGTTATCTTCATCTTGTTGAATTAATTCCTCAGATATATTACTTCTCTGGTTGTGGATACCGAGAATAGATCTACTATCTTATCTTATACTTCTTTCGATGTCTCAAATTTGGATACATAGGGAATGAGAGAGTCTTTCATTGATTCTATCAGAATCCTTTAAGCTCTTGTCTCATCCTTATTGTACTTGGATAAGGCTTGATTTTGTTCCTTAGTAGGAATAGTGATATTCCATTTGACATTTTCTGGGAGTTCATTCTCTTTGAGAAGTAAATTAGTACTCTTATTCCATGCAAGAAAGTTATTGGTACATACCAATTTATTGTTTTCCTTGCAAAAAGACATTGATGTATATTCAGAATGGGACATGTACTTACTTGATAGATTTTGAGATGTAGTGTATTTTCTTCCTCTTTGGAGACTTGTTGTTCTTCAAGTTGCCTTCTCCAAGTGGACTTGATTAATGATGAGATTTGCTTGAAGACTTATAGCTTGATGTAGGTCCTACTTCAATCTTATCTTCTTTGTAGGTACCTTTATGTAAGGCTCTTCTTCTAGCTTTGTAGACCTCCTTTATGAATGATGGATTGTAGACCCTTCTTTTCCTTGAAGAGATTGAGACTTCTAGGCTTTATGCTTCAACTTTGTAAATGTTTCTCCTTGATGAGCATTCTTAAGTTGCACTTTCCTTGATGTGTCACCTTAGCTCTGATACCATGTTGAGGAATATAGGGAAAAGTAGTGTAGTGTGATTCTTCAGTTACTTGATAACAATTTGTGGAGTACTTTTACTTTTCCTTATTAGCTTACTCTTCTTCTTCTTATTATTAGTGCATATGTGTGTATTTCATCCAACTGCTACCAAAACATAAAAAACAAGAATACAAGATATTGGCTCTCTACCAGGGCCAAAACCTCTCTTCTCTTGAGAGGAAAACCCTTTAGTGAATTTCTCTTATTGAAGCTTCTATTGATCAATTCCAAAACCTACACCCCTAACAAGAGGATCCTCCAACCACAAGTAAAGTCTTCCCTCCTTTCTGCACCTTCTACCTCAACACTTCATTTCTTAGCACTTCGTCCTCCTTCATCCGACACTTCATTCTCCTACTCCTTAGTGATAGGCTTTATTATACTAGTTCTAGAAGAGATGTTTCTTCTTGATCCTAAGTGCACCTACTCACATATTATTATGCTCTTCTTCTCCTCACAAATTGATCTTATTCTTCATGTAATATTGCAAACCTACATCCCTAAATTCCCGAACGTGTGGGAGGATTCATGGTGCATTTGGTTCCTTTCTTCTTCGTATGTGAGAGTCTCTTCTTCACTTCAATGAGAGGACTTATAGGTCTAAGTTGCAAGCCCAAACAATGAAAAATATGGTGTTTTTATATTTCTTTTGATATGACCACATAACACCCCCATTTTCTCACAAGTGTGACTACGTTTACCCTAGAAAACAGTCCCTCAAACTTTGTTGTTCTTCCTCCTTTCTTTGTTGCCCTAGTAGACTCTTTTTCTTCGGCTTCCTTTATTCCTTTTCTCCTCTTTTCCCTTGTGTATTTCAGATATCAATGAATGCATTGTGTTGGAGTGGACAACCTATATATAGAGGATTTTACCTCCATTTAGGCCAACTATAAGGCCGACTAGTCACCTTGTTGTAGGCCGACTTTCAGGGCTATTTTGGAGGATGATTTGTTGAGTAAACTTCAGATAGTTTCCATGGTGGTGTAGCATGCTCAAAGGAGCTTCTTTATGGTGCCATTGCATAGGAGTAGACTTGTCATTGTTTGGATGTTTTCCCTTTGACTTTAATATATATTTATACATGGTGTAACATGCCCTTAAGGCCTTCAACATTTCCTTTTGACTATTTGACTCACCTATATAACTTTGACATGTGTTAGACCTACTTCAATCAGAAAGAAACTCATTGACATGTATTATAAAAATAATATTTATTTTCATGAATATTTACAAATATTAAAAGTACGTTTATGAAGACCGAACCTAGTTACATTTCCTTCAACACAATGCTCCTTTCCTGATTTTCACATAAAGCTACTCAATACTCTCACTGCATGTGCAATGTCTTGTCTAGTATAAACCATTGCATACATCAGGCTACCAACTACACTTGCATATGGAACACGGGACATCCCCTCTTCCTCTTCTTGTGTCTTGGGACACTATTCAACAGATAACTTTACATTGACATGAATAGGAACCTTCACTGCTTTACTATCATGCACATTAAACCTTTGCAATATTGTCTCCACATATGTTACACTAAAATTTGTCACCATGACTATCTACAGTTAGTATGGCTCCATCAACAGCCATACTATCCTCCTTGTCAAGCCTTATACCTCTGCTCTCCATGTCAAACTTCAAGAAAGAGAGAAAGTCATTAAAAATCATGTTTATCTCTGGGTACGCAGGTTATCTCTACCTTGCCGACGTGTACGCATCCCAAGCTCATTGTACCTGCATACTTGTACGCTCTGTAAGTCAAGGGATGGGTGCGGACTCCTGTAAAGGTCAAAAGGCGCGAGTTTCATCTTTAAAAAGTTACTTGTGGTCATTTCTAGAGCCTTCTAGAAGCTTGTTTGACGTGTATTGAGCGCTCCAGATGGTTCATGTATCCCTATGGTAGAGGAACTTATCCCATCAAGAGGGGAGCTACCCCATCCAAAGAGGGGGTATCCCATTGATGACCTGATTAACTTCCTCTAGAACACTATAAATACAGGCATTGGGCCAGAGGAGGGAGGTTGAAAGCTGAATATTCCAAAGGGTAGATGCTGCTGGAATTAGGACTTCCTTGTAGAAGCTTGTGAGGAGAGATTCCCATCCTTTCTTGTTTCATTTGGGAGTGGGTGAGCTTATCAAAGTAAAGGAAAACTCTTGCTGGACCCTGGGAGGAACTTGCACAACACCAAGGCTCAGGTTGTAATGGTTTCTTTTGTTTTCTATTAATACAAATAAGTCCATTCTTCTCAACAATTTGTTATTAATGAGTTGTTTCATATACTCCTTGGTCTGTATGTTGAATATGTTTATTTTATGAGATATTCAGGTGCTATTTAATCGTTTGATTGTTAGTGAATGCAGGTTTCGAAGTGAAGGAGGAGCTCATCCGGATCGACAAGGCTGGACTACTACAACAGCGTTGGACTACAGGTAGGATCTAAAACACTTGATTTCTTGTATGGTAAATGCATGTTTAGAGAAGGATTGCTCTTAATTGTCTTGTTTGTCACTAGAAAGTCTTAGGCTTCTAGGGAGGTTGGTTTTTCCCGCAAGATTAACTCTTTCCGCATGACAAATTAGCGACTCCACTGGGGAATCCATTTATGTGATTGATTTTTCCTTTGAGTGACACTTTGATCTGAAAAGAATCATTTCTTTTTTGGTTTTTGGCTGTTTGACTGTGTATTTGGGTGGGCTAGCTCAGAGTTAACTTAGATTTTAGTTTTTCTTAATTTTTCAGTAGTACACACCCTCTGAGTTAAGCACAGTGCATACCTGTACGCACTGCAACTTTGTACACAGAGCGTGCACGCACCTGTGCAAATAGGCTGCCTGCGTACCCTGTCAAAAATTGTGAAATTTCCATTTTTTCCATTTTTTCCCTTAGATTTTGTCTTTCCTTAGTTTTTACTACCCAGATCCATTGGTTATCTGTCAAAGATCTTCACCTGAACTTGTTTCGTTAGCATCAAGAGTTTTAGTGAAATTCATAGAAGTTCTAGCCTTAGGGTTTGATTTTTGCATTGGTCCTGTAGTGACTTTGACTTTAGA